>KK120441.1:477414-493292 GCA_000611955.2 Stegodyphus mimosarum
ATTTTAACTTAGCAGTACTTTGAGTCACCAAAGGTTATGGCAATTCTTGTTTTTTCAGAATGCTTTTGACATTAGCATAAAATGCTGTCAATAGAACTTGAAAGCTAAGGGATAAATTATTTCACATAAAATTGTTTATGTAAATGTTCTTATCTTAAGAGTATAGTTTGAAGTTTCTACGTATTTTATATAAGTGGATACATAACAAAGGATTAAAACAACTATGAAGATTCCATTCTTGAACACCAAATATTGCTATTCATTTCACAGAACTTCAGTTATATAGATTTTTTTTAATCTTTGAAACCCAATTAAAATTAGGCTGGCTGTTAATTATTTATTCATTTTTAATGTTTTTGTTATAAATAATAATATAAAAAGATCAAAAAAGTAGATTATATGTATATATTCTTAAAAGGTTAAATTAGTTTAGATGAAGTGGTTAAATTATATTCAATGGTTGAGAATAAAAATCACACGTATTTTTCTTTTTAAATTTAGTAACATGTCTTCATATCATAATTTCTGCATATTCAGCACCTCAAAATGACCTAAAATTTCATTCATTGCATCCCTCTACTATAATGCATTTGTAAAATAAATATGATTTTGTTAACTGCTTTTCTTCAATGGCAGCAATGTATTTTAATATATTTACAATGTTGTTTTCCCTCTGCTTTTGGAAAAAGAATTTTAAAATTTTGAAACTTTCATGACATTTATTATCTTGGTTAAGCTTTGCAATTAATATATTAAAAAATTGCCGAACATAAAAGGTAAAATTGTTCTAAAATATATATGAGAGAGAAGGAAAAATGTGAAGTGGCCTTTAGCTACTAGACTTAAATTTTGATATTGAATTTGACTGTTACTTAAGTTTCAACTGCCACAAGAGATGGTTGATTTGTAAGCACAAGTCGTGCGTTTATATTCAAGTTCTGATTCAGTGAAAAGTTTTTTTTTTTTTTTCTTAACCTTCTCAAGACTGTCGTAAACTTCAGATGCAGTGATAATGCACTTCCAATCTGCTAGGCTACCAGAGGATACCAAGCTCTATAGCGTAATGGATTTTTGATTATTCATACAAGCTGTGGTTTCAGTAACTCTAAATTGTTGAAGAAGTACTATATTTACTAAAGAATAATGTGAAGAAGTGATTCACATGAAGACTTACTTGAAAGAATTCTCATAAAACCAGCCAGGCAAACGATTTCTACTCCATATTCTTTAAGAATTGAATGAACTGCCATATCAAATTCCACTCTTGATTTATATAATTTATGGCTTAAAACCTAAATATTAAAAAATATATACATATATACAGTGCAATTTTTGGGTTTAGCACAGATGATGATACAGCTTTATAATTTTACATAATGAAGATGCTATCATGGCTTGTTTATGCAGTTTTGAAGTAAATAATGTTACGCCATTTTTTTCCAGCATATTATTATTGAAGCGAACATATATAGCTAAAATCGATACAAGAGGTATTCCTGTCATTCAGCAAGTTCAAGCCTAGATTTCATATATTTATAGCATAATTGATTGATGTCAGAAGAGGGATAACAAACTGCACCTTAATTTGATGAACACAGGCAAGAAAAGAGAAAAATATGTTACTCATGTTAGATTAACCCTTTGCGCTCAAGAGGTGACTCTCACTCACCATGTGATTTTGATGCCGCAACTCGAGAGTTGACTCTTGCTCACTACTTGGTTTGACACGGAAACTTGATAAGCGGCAATAACTGTTTATGTTTAGTTTCTTCGAAGTAGGTTCCTATGCTCTGAATGAAGTCTAAAAGGAAACACCTTTAAATGGAGATAAGATTTTCTTATCTGAAATTAGTCCGCAACCATGAACCAGACTGCATTTTTGGCATTAGTTTGAATCTGACAGTCATGGCAGAGAGACTACTAAAGTTTAAGTTTTTGATCCCTAAAAACATGGAACGTAATACTGAAATAAGTTCAAGTAAAGACGAGTTCAATTTCATTTTGCTTAACAAGAAAATTACGTCTCTACAGAGCTTGACAATATGGAGAATAACAGCAGTGGTAACGATAGTGACAAAGTAAGAGGTGTAAAAAGGCAAAAAATCAGAATAATAGGAAGTGAATCTGACAGTGATACTGATAACTACAAAAGACTCACTATCGGAGAGTTCTGAGTGGATTAGTTGCACTAAACCTGAAAAAATGCCATTCATAACTAGTGACACTACTGAAAGACCCAACGTACCACGAGTTAAGAAATAACAATTGCATTGCATTTTTTTAAACTCTTTGTTACTAAACTGGCGAATGAAATAGTTATTGAAACTAATAATTATGCTAAAAAAAGTTAGAAGGAAAGGCATTATCAGTATGCCTCAATGTATTGTTTTTCAAGAAAATCACTGAAATGGTGGTGTATACTGTTTTTTGAGGGGTTTAGAAATTTGTTCAATAAATTCATATATTTTATATAAAGCCATTAAGTAGCAGAGAAGCAAACAACTGCTTAATCACTTGTGATATTTGAAAACATTAGTCCACCAATTGACTGGAGATTTTCGCAGCCACGTGATTGAGCCCCAACTTCAACCTCCAATTCTGAAGATATCTGCTTGAATGAAAAGCTACACAATATCCTAACAGGAGTTAGGAAGGACTGCAGATGCTGTTCTCAAGAGAAATGAACACAGCAAAAGGCATCAAACAACATATTATTGTAATACTTGCTCCGACAAGCCGGGATGCATCTTGGGAATTGTTCCACGAAATATCATACACAGAAAAATTACAGAGACTAATTTAGAAATTATGTTTATAAAGGTGTAAAGAAATATAAAATATAAAAATTTTATACATTAATTTATATGTGTAATGATTTTAAGTTACTGGTATGAAATGCATCAAAAAGGCTGTGTTGAGTTGTGGGTGTGCTGTGCGAAAAAGGCCCCATGTGCAAGGGGTTAAAGATGGGGAAGTGGCTTAATTTCTCAACAAAGAACCTTACTTCTAGTTTGGTTTATATCTTTGGTTTGAAAATTATTGGGTAAAAAACATAACTTTTTGCTGTTAAAGTCTGAGATTCAAAGTCATCTGAACTTTGCCAATTTTATTAATTTTAGTTCATCTGTTTAAATCTAGAAAGATGACATGTAGAAATTATTAAACTGAAAATCTGAAATAGTTGTTTATAAAATAACAAAGCATTTATGACCTTAAAGAAATCAAAATTAACGAGGGGAAAAAAAGAGAAAGAGAGAATTCAGTATTTATTTGTTTGTTTTATTAAACATTTATTTATTTTTAAGATAAGTTATCTGAAATTTTTTCACGGTTCATTAGTTGAATGATTATTGGGGCATTGTCATTACATTGGTATATCTCTCTTATCATCTTCATTTATTACCACTTCTCCATATTTCTTCACAAATTTCATTACTGGGAAATTTTGCTTTTTGTTTGCAATATCCAAAAACCTTCAAATTTGGGCCTAACATCCTAGAGTTTATCAAGTGACTAAAGACATGTTTTGCTAAAATTTGTCTTGCTTCTATTGTACACTGAGGAACTTAAGGCTGAATTATATTACTTTTGCTATTTATTACACTTGCATCTATTTTACAGACACACATAAGGCTTATCTGAGTCCCGATGAAATAAATTCCCACTTATAGTAAAGGTGGGATTTTTCCATTATGCACCTGCCATATGTTTTTGTCACTACAGATTTTAATATAAAATTTTGAATTTCTAAATAGAAAGGCATAAAATTGTTTATTCACTATCAATAAATTGTTATATCCAGATATATATATAAAAAAAAATCTGTAGGATGAATACCTCAGTTTGAATGTTGGCCCTTTCTGCTCTTTTCAGACCCTCAACTCCAGCTACATTTGAGAGTACCAAGACAATCTCAGCATTACTCTGATTGCCAGGATTCTGTGTATAATCAATTAGAGCTTGAAGATTGGTACCTAAAGTTTATATATAAACATTACATTTAAAAAAAAAATTGTGAACTGCATGAACATATGTAACTTAAACTATAATAAAATATGCATAGGATAACTCCATTATAAATGCATATATCATATATTGTATGGCATATTTTAATTTTATAACAGTTATTTTAATTTAGTGAACCTTTCCTGCCTTGTTTCAGCTTACAACTCCCTACCAGTATAAGTTTTTAGAATCGTGTTAAGTGAAGTTAATGTTAAATGAAGTCGCAAATGAGGAAGAGATAGTATTAAAGGAAAGTTTAACTGACTTCAAGAAAGAGAGTTAGGAATTCTGACTAGTGCACGTTTGCCTTTGGATTACGTCTCTCTAAGCTGTTGTTATGCTCAGTCGTATTATCACGTGCCTTTTGATAGTTCACTGACCCTTTCAGGCTACGGACCAACTACTTTAGAATTTCCTTAGCTTTGGCTAAATCTCTTAGTTAGTCATAGTTAGTTCTTATATCTTACTTTTAAGCCCAAGTAGAGGCTTTGTTGCAAGCCCAAGGAAAGGGGCCGACTGTTAATCTTATTTTGAGTGAATAAAGGGTAATTAACCCTTCTTGAGTTTTATGCTTTTTATTCTTTGAACTAAGCAATAATTCTCTTAACTGTTTACTAGGTTCCTCGACATTTCATTTAGCAGGGCAAAAGCCAGGAACTCTATAATATGTACAAGGTCTAGCCCAAAAGTAATGCAGCCATTTTTTTTTTAAAGAAATTTATTGAACCGATTCTTACAATTACTCAAAATTTTTCGAAATACATCCCTCCTTTTATCCTCCTTTCCATCCCTTTAACACACTTGTTCCAACGTGATATCCATACTTTATATGCGTCCTGGAAATCCGTCCCAGGGAAGTCCTTAAGTAACCTCATCGTAGCCTCCTTGATGTTTTCCAAGGTTCCCAAATGTTGTCCTTTGAGGGATTTTTTAATCTTCGGGAACAAAAAGAAGTCCGTCAGGGACAAATCAGGACTGAAGCAATGCAAAAGTCTCCGATTGTGTTTTCTCAAGTTTGAAAGAAAACTTGTGTATTGCTAAGAAAGTTTTTTCCATCTTGATTTCGACTGAGCATTCACACAAGGGCTCACTGAAACAAGCACTGTGACTCCTCAGTAGCTCGGAACCGATTGACGCTGGTTGCACTGTGTACCCAAGACTGCACTTACCCTTCCGTGCAAGTGGCAACGCGAAGCGACGAATAGTCACAGCAGAAAAAATGGGGCCCATTACTTTTGGGACAGACCTTGTATAATGAAAAATTGCTTTAAGAAGTTTAAACAATATTTCTGACGTTTCTCATATGTTCGGCATAAATTTTACAGCTCTTACAAATGCATCCCGCTTAATTTAAATTTTCAAACCAAGTAAGGATAATTTTAAGAAGATCATACAAAAAACAATTAGTTAATAATGCCATTTTCTAATATTAGGGAGCTAATTCTTTCACCATTATTACAAACAGCTAATTACATAATTTTAGAAGATTTTTCTGAAAGGTCCTAACTAGTGGGTTTCTATAAAATTCTTAAAATATGAGTTTTTCAAATTTTGGGACAAAATATTTATATATATGAATAAAATCTATCTCATAAAATTCATATTAATAGCATGATTAAAAATTGTCTTAGAAATGTTTTTAGGAGTATTGTCTAGATTTAAAAAGAGGTTAAACTGCAAATTTTAATGTAATTTTCTCAGTTTTATATTTTAAATTGCCCTGAACTATTTATAATTCAGACGATTTTTTGTGTTTGTTACTAATAATACATATTAAGTACTTAAGTTATTTACAAAATTATAAAATATTTAAATTTCAAAATATCGCAAATTATAGAAAGTAAACACTGTCAATTCTCTAAAATTTATGGTTTTTAAGGATCTCAAAATCAGATTCCATTTGAATATTGACTGAAAGTAATTTTTACCAACATATATATATATATTTCTCCATCCAGAAGTGAAAATTTCAGTTGGTTATAAACTATTTAGAAGTACGAGAATGAGACAAAATCATACCTGATCCAGATATCAATACCCCAACTTTTTTCTTCATTTTCCCTTCAGATTTAGATGATAAATAGAAATTTTTAACATCAACTTGTACCTGACCTTTAAAGAAGAAAAGTATTTATATAAATTAAAATTTGATTTAACACTTTCAATTATACTGTGTTAGTTCATACCTCTTATATTATAATATAAGATATATGAATTATAATAATTATTACTGTGATTAATATTTAATAATAATTATTATTAAGTATTGATCAAATGGAATATAATAATAATTCCATTTGATTAATAATGAATAATTATTGTGATTTTTAATTTACAAGTGTTGTGTTTGATTACAATTTTATTACAAGTTTCAAATGATTCATTTTAAAAGTAAAAGCTTAAGTAACTAAAAAAATTACCATTTTATTTGGCTTATTACTTGATCATTCATCTGTTTTCATACTAATGGTTAAGCATTCTTGAATGTATTAGATATATTAATTTTGACAAAACATCCAAGAACTATCAGTTGAAAGATGCCTTTCTAAGATAATATGGCTCATATTAAACATTATACATGGGAAAAGCTCCATAACAGCTTATATAGCCAGTTAGTTCAGCTGCTAGAAAACAGCCCAAAAGACCAACATTTCAAAGCTTTGTCCCTGTTCAACTCACTGTTCTTGAAATTTTTATACATAGCAAATGTTTTTCGATAATTATAGTGTTAGTTTTCAGTAAATGCTTATAAATGTGGAAATATGTTTTAAATCAGCAATTTAAGCTACAATAACTCTAAAAGTACTAAAGTATGTTTCCCAGAAATAATTCAATGCTCTCAATACAAGTCTTATTTTCATTCAAAAGTCCAGTCAAATTTCAAATTTCAACCTGCCTTTATTTAAAAACCATTCATAATGAAAGAAAAAATTTGTGATTTTTTTACCAAATGAATTACATATATATGATTTGGAAATCAAATACTATAACTTCAATCAATTACTTCTGATGTGAAATACACCCAGCCTAGTTTTCATGCAAGTTCCTAGAAAAATATGGAGAAGGAAAAGTATATGTATAAGCATAGGAGAAAGTTCTGTATGTTCAAACCCAGTGCAAAAGATACTTGTTTTTAAATAAATTGCATGAAAATCATCAATTAGATATTAATTTGTTTTTTAACTGCTTGAATATGTCTTAAAACTTTTATAGATTTTTCAAGATATTTGAACATACGTAATAAAAAAAAATAAAATGTCATCAAAGCTGAAATTATATTTTATCCTTTGCTGCTTTTCATGATTTATGCTTCATAACATTTTTCCGTAAATATACTTTTAGATTACTTAAATTATTTTATCACATTTTCACATTCATCACAAAATTAAATTATTTTTCATATAAGTGCTAAAACTAAGTTTTGATAGAGAAAAGAAAAATTTCTTGTTGATTTTGTAGAAAAGAACAGGGAACTCGTTACGTATTTAGGTTTTCATTCATATACTTATGGCTTCATTTTGAGACATTTTTAACCCTGAAAATGTATATTTCTAAGGTCAAAGCCATTTCAACATATCTGACTTTAAGTAGCATCTTTATTATTAATGTAAATTCTAAGATTTTTTTTTTTTGAGTAAAAGTACTTTTAAGAACAAAATTTAGATGGATTTAAGTCTCTTTTAACCATATTACTATTAAGAAATAAAAATCAAATTAAAATTTGTAATGAATTCAGTTTTGCATAATATCAACAATTTTAATCAGCAGATTTTTAAAAAGAAATCATTGATTAAAATCAGATATTTTCCAATTTTTTTTAAATAATGGGAAACATGTTTAAATCAAAGCTTAAGATAATCTGTAATGTTTTTAAAGACATTTTAATTACTGAATTTAATTAATTACTGAAGATTTTTAAAGAAGTAAAATTGTTTAAAATATTTTAAACAAGTCATGTTAATACAATGGAAGAAAGTGTATCACTTTTATGCCCATATGCCATAAATCTGATGATAAGTGCAATAATTCAAATCACATGGTGCATGATTTAAGTAAATATATGGTAAAGCAGCATCTTCTCAAAAATATATGAGAGTAAGCCTGAAAATAAGTTTCCCCTCTAGTTTTCCCCAGGAAACCAAACAGCAATGGGGATAACAAGACTGCGATAGAAAGAGAAAGACACCCATACATCATTGTATATTGTTCGATGCCTCCACTTTGCACAATGTCTGCCGAAAACAAAGATGAGCATCTCCTCTGAGTCTAGTCCTGGTAGATATGGAAAGAAAGTACATTTTTAATTCATGGTCAAAAGAGGAAGTGAGAGCAGTTGTCCACTATGAATGGGCACATGGAGTAACAGGAGCAGAAATCCATAACCACCTTGTACATGGGCCAGATATGTGTAGAGATGGTACTACGAATTCAGTGAGGGGCTTAAGAAAGTGCTGGACAGACCGAGACCTGAACGGACATGCAGAGCCACTACAAATGAAAATGTCAGGATGGCGGATGACATGATTACAGTGAACTGGTATACCACCATCGATGAGTTAGTGGGAAAACTTGGAATCGGACATGCGCGAGCTCGCGAGCTCATCGACGACGTTCTTTGATACCGGAAAGTGTCAGCATGATGGGTGCTCCAACAACTAACCCTGAACCACATGGAACAATGCATAGCAGTCAGCCTGGATCATCTTATGCATTACCATAGTAAATTTCTGTTTCGGATTGGTGAAGGGGGTCTAAAACTCCTGTTAGGCTAGGTCTAAAAAGAGGTCAAAAAAAATTTAGTACAGAAAATTTTTACAAGCTATTATATGGATATATATTAGTGATTTCGGGTTATTTAGGAAGGATTTTTTTCAAATTTTTAAACATTAATTCAACCATTATTCGAATGGATTCCCTTCATATTTTACAAAATCTTAATATTCGAAACAGTTATCTTGTAGTAATCCTTGGAATAACGGTTTTCCCGAGGCCCTTCCACGTCAAAAAGGAAAGGGCCTCGGAAAAAAAAAATTAAAAGTTAAATTACAGTGGAGGTGTAGATTTTTTTCAATTGTTTCTTCGTTTTCAGATAAATTTTAATTTATATTCTTAGTTAACTGTTTTTTGTTCTAGTATTTTTTAAAGTTTTATTTTTTACATTATATAAATATATATAATGTGTTTTAGTTATTTTTTTTCTTATGATTTTTTTAGTGAAGTGTTAAGGTTAAGGCATAAGAAGAACCTTTAGTATATGATATAATCAGCTAATAAAGCTAATGGGTTCATACCTCATAAATGAAATTATTTTAATTCCTTCGTTATTTGTATTTTTGGTTATTTATATATTAAGATTTATAGTTGTATTAAGATGCCAAGATTGATTTTTAATTTGGTTTGGATTAGAGATTAATATAATTAGATTTATTTTATTAATATATCGTCGAAATAGTATATTAGCGATTGAGTCTTGCATGAAATATTTTTTTGTGCAAGGGTTAGGTTCAGCGGTTTTTATATCTTTGTTTTATTTTGGAAGAGGAATTATGGAGGTATTAAGATCAGTTGTTTTAACTTTTAAATTAGGAGGAGGACCCTTTTTTTTTTGGTTTCCAGCTGTATGTGAAGGAATTAGTTGATTAATGTGTTTTATATTAATAAGTTTACAAAAAGTTATACCATTAGTATTGATACTATTGGTAGTAAATAAGGTTTTATGAGTAATAATTATTATAAGATTGATGGTAGGGGTTATGGGTTCTTTTTCCCAAAGAAGAATAAAACGTTTATTAGCTTATTCTTCAATTCATCATATTGGTTGATTAATAATATGTCAAGTTGAAAAAACAGGAATGTGGGTGTATTATTTAGTTATATATTCTTTTGTATTAATGAGAGTGGTTTGAATATTAGCTGAGGAGGAAGTTAATAGAATTGGAGATTTAATAGGAATGAAGAAAAAATGATTTTTGGTATTTGGAATACTAAATATGGGTGGCATACCACCCTTATTGGGTTTTTTTTTAAAATGATGAGCTTTAATAAGATTTATAGATTGTGATTATACTATTTTGGTATTAATAATTATATTGTCAGTAGTAATATTTTATGTCTATCTTCGGGTCGTATATGATTCAATTTTAGGAATAAGAGTGAAGGAAAAATGAAGTGTAAAGGAATTTTATAAAAATTTTAAGTTTGATGGAATAGGGTTGGCTGGTGTATTTATTGGATTAATAGGAGGATTAACATTAAGAGTGTTGTAGAATAGTAAGAAAATAATTCTATTAGCTTTCAAGGTTAAAGGTGGTAAGCAAATATGAATTTACAGTTCATCATCATAATTGATTTTAAAGATTTTTAAATTTGCAATTTAATGTTTTTATAAACTAAGTTACTGCGATGAATTTATTCAACTAATCATAAAGATATTGGGACGTTATATTTAATTTTTGGTGCTTGATCGGCAATAGTAGGAACATCAATAAGAATGATTATTCGAACTGAATTGGGACGAATTGGGAGATTGTTAGGGGATGATCATTTATATAATGTTATTGTTACAGCACATGCATTTGTAATAATTTTTTTTATGGTTATACCAATTTTGATTGGTGGATTTGGAAATTGATTAGTTCCTTTGATATTAGGAGCTCCTGATATAGCATTCCCTCGAATAAATAATTTAAGTTTTTGATTATTACCTCCTTCATTATTTTTGTTATTTATGTCTTCAATAGTGGAAATAGGAGTAGGAACAGGATGAACGGTTTATCCTCCTTTAGCTTCAATAATAGGTCATGCTGGGAGATCAGTAGATTTTGCAATTTTTTCTTTACATTTAGCAGGGGCTTCTTCAATTATAGGAGCTATCAATTTTATTTCAACAGTAATTAATATGCGTTCTTATGGGATAAGAATGGAAAAGGTTCCATTATTTGTTTGATCAGTTTTAATTACGGCTGTGTTATTATTGTTATCTTTGCCAGTATTGGCTGGTGCAATTACGATGTTACTTACTGATCGTAATTTTAATACATCGTTTTTTGATCCTGCTGGAGGAGGGGATCCAATTTTATTTCAACATTTATTTTGATTTTTTGGTCATCCAGAGGTATATATTTTAATTTTACCAGGATTTGGAATTATTTCTCATGTAATTAGAGCTTCTGTTGGGAAGCGTGAGCCTTTTGGAAGAATAGGAATAATTTATGCAATGGTGGGAATTGGAGGGATAGGATTTGTTGTATGAGCTCATCATATATTTTCAGTAGGAATAGATGTAGATACACGAGCTTATTTTACTGCTGCTACTATAATTATTGCTGTCCCGACTGGGATTAAAGTTTTTAGATGAATTGCAACATTAAATGGATCATATTTCAAAATAGATGCCCCTATGTTATGATGTATAGGATTTGTTTATTTATTTACTTTAGGAGGAATTACGGGTGTAGTTTTATCTAATTCTTCTTTAGATATTATTTTGCATGATACATATTATGTAGTAGCTCATTTTCATTATGTTTTAAGAATAGGAGCTGTGTTTGCAATTTTAGCTGGAATTACATATTGATTTCCTTTATTTTTTGGAATAAAAATAAGAGAGAAGAAGTTAATTTTTCATTTTTATATAATGTTTGTGGGTGTAAATTTGACTTTTTTTCCTCAACATTTTTTAGGATTAAATGGTATACCACGGCGTTATTCTGATTATCCTGATGCTTATATATATTGAAATATAATATCTTCTTTAGGATCAATTTTATCTGTATTTGGAGTAATATTTTTTATAATAATTGTTTGAGAAGGATTGGTAGTAAAGCAATCTGATTTTATAGTTTATCATATGTATTCTTCATTAGAATGAATACACAGAACTCCTCCTTTAGATCATACATTTAATCAGTTAGGATTATTAAATGAATAATTTTTGCCAATATGAGGATCATTATATTTTCAAAATGCTTCTTCTCCTGTGATGGAACAGTTAATTTTTTTTCATGATCATACAATAATGGTAATAGTAATAATTATGGTATTAGTAGGATATATTTTGTTTAGTTCATGTTTTAATAAGAACTATAATTTAGGGTTATTTGAAGGGCAAGAGATAGAAAGAATTTGAACTGTTCTTCCCACATTGTTTTTATTAGTAATTGCTTTTCCTTCTTTGCGTTTATTATATTTAATAGAAGAAATTGAGTTTCCGGAATTAACTGTAAGGGTTGTAGGACATCAGTGGTATTGATCTTATGAATATAGAGATTTAGATTTAAGGAGTTTTGATTCTTATATAATTTCAAGAGAAGATGAGCCTATATTTCGATTATTAAATGTGGATAATTCTTTAGTAATTCCTTACAATACGAATGTTCGAATAATTGTTTCAAGAATGGATGTAATTCATTCTTGAACTATTCCTTCATTAGGAGTAAAAACTGATGCAATTCCAGGACGTTTAAATCAATTATCTTTTTTATTTAATCGTATAGGATTATTTTTAGGTCAGTGTTCTGAGATTTGTGGTGCAAATCATAGATTCATACCAATTATAATTTCTGTTATTCCTCGGGTCAATTTTTTAAATAATTGAGCTTAAAATTAATTAGGTGGCCGAGAAGAGGTGTTAGTCTCTTAAACTGATTATGAAAAAAATAGTTAAAATATAATGTTAACTTGTCAAGTTAAAGTTAGGAAAATTCCTCAATTAATACCTTTAAGATGAAATTTTTCTGTGTTTATTATTTTATTAATTATTATTAACATAATAATAATATATTCTTATAAGCTTTATTATTTAAAATTTTTAAATAATAAAAATTACAAAGTAAATAGAAAAGTAGAGTGATGATGATAAGATTATTTTCTGTATTTGATCCAACTTCTTATTTAGGAATATATTTGAATTTTATTATTTTGTTTTTAGTAATAATGTATTTTCCTATAAAATACTTTATGGTAAGAAGAGGTTATAATAGAATGAGAATAATATTTTCTGGGGAGATAAATAAAATTTTTAATGAAGTATCTTACCCTGATTATCGTGGGATAGTTTATATTTGTGTAGTTACTTTTTTATATTTAATATTAAGAAATATGGTTGGATTATTTCCTTTTGTATTTACTTCGACTGCTCACCCTATAATTACTTTAGGATTAGGAGTAGTTTTTTGATTAACTTTTTTTTTAATAGGATGAAGAAAAGGATTTAAAATCAGAGCAGCTCATTTAGTTCCAGAAGGAAGTCCGTTGTTTTTAGCTCCGTTAATAGTATTAATTGAAAGAATTAGACATTTAATTCGTCCCTTCACATTGTCTATTCGTTTAGCTGCTAATATGATGGCAGGTCATTTAATTGTTGGATTATTATCAATAATTAGAAGATTAAGAGTGGGAGGATTTGCTTTTTCATTATTTTTACAAACAATGTTATTAGTATTAGAATTTGGTGTATCAATTATTCAGGGTTTTGTATTTAGAATTTTAATGTTGTTGTATGCTTTAGAATATTATTAATATTTGACGAAATATTTTCATAGATATCATATAGTTACTATATCTCCTTGACCTTTAATAGCCGGAGTTGGAAGATTATGTGTGATGATTGGAATAGTAAAAATATTTGTTTTTAGTGAACATGAGCTATTATTAATTTCTTTATTAATAATAATTTTAGTAGCAAGAGTTTGATGACGGGATGTAATTCGTGAAAGTACGTTTCAAGGATGTCATTCTAGAATAGTATTAAGAGGATTAATACTAGGAATATTAATATTTATTGTTAGAGAAATTTTTTTTTTCTTAAGATTTTTTTGAGCTTTTTTTCATTCAAGTTTAAGACCTGCTGTAGAATTAGGAGCATCTTGGCCTCCTGAGGGGATTATTCCTTTTAATCCATTTCAAGTTCCTTTATTAAATACAATTGTATTATTATCATCAGGATTAAGTGTAACTTGAGCACATCAAACGATTCTTAATGAGCAGTGGGAAATAATAAAAAGTTCTTTAATAATAACTTGAATATTGGGATTATATTTTTTATCTCTTCAGGCTTTTGAATATTATATAGCTAGTTTTAGAATTAGAGATTCTGTGTATGGGTCAACTTTTTACATAGCTACTGGATTTCATGGATTTCATGTAATTATTGGGACTTTATTTTTATTCTTAATTTGAGTTCGAGCAGTAAGGAGACATTTTTCTAGAAGACATCATTTTGGATTTGAAGCAGCTGCTTGATATTGACATTTTGTAGATGTAGTATGATTGTTTTTATTTTCAGTGGTTTATTGGTGAGGAGCTTAGAATTGTAGTATAATAGTACATTTGATTTCCAATTAAATAGAGAGAAAAATCTTTCTATATATTTTTGTAATAGCGATAATTTTAATAGTAGTATTATTAATTTGTATGCTATTTATTATTATATCTTATAAGAGAAAAATGGATGAGGAGACTATAACAACATATGAATGTGGATTTAATATAAAATCTGAATCACGTTTTATTTTTTCATATCGTTTTTTTTTAATTGGAATTTTATTTTTAATTTTTGATGTAGAAATTTCTTTAATATTATCTGTTCCTTTTATAAGAGAAGAGATAATTGGTGTAATGGTATTTTATTTATTTGTAATAATTTTATTAGTGGGATTAATTTATGAATACTTTTGTGGATCATTAGAGTGAATAGATGTTCTTGTTTCTAAGGCTTAAACTTAGTGCACTAATCTGCCAAATAGATAGAGCTGTAAGCGATTTCATTGTTAATGAAATAGAAGTGACACAATCAGAGAGGTTCCCCCTTTTTCCGGTTCAAGGGGGAACCGGGAAACGCATGATTGTGTCGAAGGGTTGCTATGGAAATTTGTAGTTTAAAGGTAGTAAGGTTATAAATTGATTTGCAATCAGTTGAAATGAATAACTCATACACGGGAAAACACATGATTGTGTCGAAAGAGGTTGCTATAGAAATTTGTAGTTAAAGCTAATAAGGTTATAAATTGATTTGCAATCAGTTGGAATGAATACTCATACCTTGAATAGTTTATTTAAGGGGCTGCTAACTTCTTATTAGCGAAGGTGCTACTAGGTAAGGAGCTTTGGAGCAACTTGATTTCGACTTAAGTAATGGTTAAAATGGTGAATATCACATCATTATTTCATGATGAAGATGTAGTCCTTTTTATCTTCAATAAATTGCTCTATATAAGCTATATAAATAAGTTAAAAGGATAATGGGGTTAAATAATATAATAATAAATACGAATATTATTGAAAGGGATAAAAGGGTGGGGATAGAAGAGAATTGATAGGATTGAATAAAAAGTTCTGAGGGTCCGTATGATTCTTGTCATGATTGGTCGTTGTTAGAAAAGGAGTTTATTAAGGGGATTAAGGGTTTTTGAGTTAGGGTTGAAATGGTGTGGGTAAATCAGAGTGAAATAGAAGGAATTCCTATTTTAATATAGTTTTTTCTAAGAAATGAGAGGGATAATCCAGTTAAGAGTCCTAAGGATAACAATATAATTGTAGAGATTTTTATAAAGAATGGTATTAGGAAGATTTGATTAGGACAAATGAGTCAATGTAATGAAGTTCCAGTAATAATAGAAGTAATAATCATAATTAAGATGGGGATATCTATAAAATTGTTGGAATTAAGATTTAAATCTGGTTTGGATTTTATGTTAAGTTTTAATGAAAATAATAATATTCGAATAGAGTAGGAAGCAGTTAATCCGATTGAGAAAATTATTAGAATTGATAAAAAAGATGTGAGTTTAGAAGATATTATGTTTTCTATAATTGCATCCTTTGAGAAGAATCCTGAAGTGAAAGGGATTCCTATTAAAGTTAAATTAGAGATT
>KK120442.1:0-57110 GCA_000611955.2 Stegodyphus mimosarum
TTATGTAACTTAGTTTTGTGAATACAATATACATCGTCTAAAAAATGTGCGAACAGCCTCTGCATTAGGTATATCTTGTGATTTATCAGCACTTTCCGTTTTTTGAAAAGTGTTTCATTCTTAGTTACTATCTTATTTTTTGCTTTTTAAGGTATGTAAAACAGAAGTATCTTTTATAAATTCGCCTGCCAATGGTCTGCCAATGGTAGCGTGAAATAAAACTGTAATGGCTGGTCTAGTATACTTTAAAATTTTGAAATTTTAAATGCACTGTTTATCATCAATTAGGGGAAAATCCCAAAAATGACGCTTACTCAAAGAATTACATGTAAAAGTTAATGAAACTGACCTACAATATACAATATATAGTAAAGTATATAATAACACGAAATTACCTTTTAATTATGTTATAGAAATTAGCATACACATAAAATGAATAAATTTAATGTGTCAGTTTGGTGTAGGAAAATTAATTTCAGTATGGATTACGATCTGTCCTAAAAGCAATGCAACACATACAGCGATGCTGTCAATTATGCAATGTATCAATTTGGTAGGAAGTGAGAACCATTGATGTTGCAAAGCAGTTGCAAGCCTGGCAAGAGTATGAAAAGGAGGATTGAGAGTAGCTAGAAGTCATCCTAAAGCATCCCAAACATGCTCGTTAGGATTCAGTCCCGGGAATGGAGCTGCCCACTCCATGCGCTGAATTGACAAACTGCTGAGGATAATCATCCACAATGCGAACCCTTTATTTATTAAATATCATGTCCTTCGGACTTAAACCATAAAATTCAACTCAACAGCAATATCAGAAAATAATTTAAAAAGAGCATATCTTTAGAATTACTGATACACGGCCTCACGCGCTGGAGATAAAAATGTTTTTTCCTCCGTACAGTTGCCACTGCTCGGTTTGAAATCGTTGAGTTTGTTAGTCAAAAATTCGTCAAAGTTTCACAAAATTTGAAATAAATAGTAAAACAAATTCGACCTTCCGAGTGCCCGTATTCGGTTGGAGGACTATGTTATTCAAAATTTGATGGCTTTCGGTACCATTGTTTATTCACAATGCGAGAAACGTTTATTTATTCATGCAGATCCTTTTTTATTTAGTTTCTTTAGATATAATACAGGGCGATAATTTGGTGGCAACAGTTTGACAAGTGAATCGACGCAGAAAGTGAAACGACGCAAAATGCTGTTTTGAGACTAATAGCTCTTTGGGTCTAATGCCTCTCTGGGCTAATATAATAAAACGATAATAGCAGAATTTAAAGAATTTCGTCGAATTAAGACTATGCAAAAACGCATATTGTCATGCTCGCCAAAGCTGTACCAACGGAAAGTTAGCTACAGTTTGTTCTGATCACAGGACTTCTGTAAATCAAATTATTTATTACCGATACTCTGGCTGACCCATGAATCTCCTACCTGAGAACATAAGATATCATTATTACGAGTTCGCTGTTACTGAAATGGTCTATTGAAAGTGCAATCGGTATTAAGCAATCCGGTAGTGAATCTACTAAACGATTTACCGCCTTATCGTGTAATTCATATTGATAATATTCCTAGCTTTGTGTAATAAGTGTTAAACATTGGTTATCCTTAACTAATACATGCAGCTATCCCATTAATACAGTCTAATTTAAATTAATAGCTGAACATAAAAGTAACTGAATGATAATTACTGTATTTTTACTAACTAATCGTTCAGTAGTTACATACATTTAAATGACTACAATCTAAAATATCTTCTGTTTTAATTTACAGACACTTATGAGCAAACCTATTGACAACGATTCTTCGAAGCGCTAACTCGGAAACGAAATTTTTGTGGCTTTCGTGAAACGCTAACGTTGTCAGGACTGAGTGTTCTGTGCGTATTTTTGGCGAACATATTCGTAACTGTAACAAAGTCTTGATCTCGAGGGAGCTGAATGCAGCTATGTTCTGTGGTAGAATAACTGTGGTGAAATGGTAGAATAACTGCACGCAGGGAGGGTTTTAATATGACCCTTTTATTAAACTAATATTTATATCCACTTCCCAACTCGGAAGGGATAATAGAAAATAATGACCGCACTTGGGTCTAAACTGAACAATCAAATAATTTAAAGACGTCGTTGCTCTCAGAGCTATAAACGCGAGGTTGGCCTCTATGCTAAACGAACAATGGTGCGTAGCAAGATTTAGCTAATAAGATTAGCTAGTGCCATGATCCTTGACCAATTCATCTCTTCGGGTTCGTTTTCATCCACTTATGAACGTTATTCGTCGACTCTATTCGCAGAAATAAAACTGGCACACTTATGAAGGTTTAACGATAACATGAACTATATTTTATTGAAATATATATATATATTCTTTTCACAAAGTATTTTTTCCACAATTACATTAAAAACGCACAACTATTACATTTAACCTTTCAGTTCTTTTTAATAGTAACACATCATTTCTTTGGAATACCAAAAATAATTCAAAAATGTTTCCCACGAGCCACCGTCTTTCTCGCATCAAGCACGTTTTCTTCTTCTCGTAGCCAGATTTTGCTTTCTCTCCGCTTTTCAGATAAACAGTTTTATTTTCACACGAGCAGGCCGTTGGTTTAACTGTTCTTTCATCAGGGCTTGGTTGGTAGCTTCCTCTTACCGAGCATGTGCATGACACTAACGCATTTAGATTACTTCAATAAGTAATAGCGTAACAGCACTAAGGCTTAGAACTTAAATACTAGCTAGTCAGGTGGACGTCGAACAGAGCCGCAGTGATCTGAGACTAAAAGCTCTCTCACACCGAGAAGTTCCTCGCAAACCTTTTAAATACAAAACTTGGCTCCACTTCAAATTAGCATAAACCTGAAACGCGCGCTCCTTCTAACGGGAAGTTGAAATAAGAGCTCATAGGAAAGAGAAATTAACATAAAGCTTTGTTAGTTTGAACTAAAACCTTACAACGTAACTTACAAAATGTTAATTCAAATCTCACTTATCATAATGTTTACAAAATGCCTGTCCTTTACTCCTTGTCTTTGATACCACGCAGTACAATAATGTAAGTAACTGTGTACTTGCAGCCAGTTAGTGGGCTTTTGGATAGGACCTCATCCTGGGTTCGGTTACTCGTAAATGGATTACCTGCATGGTGTTTTCTTTGAGATTCTCACGTGAAACGTAAATGCCAGTCTATTTCCCATAGGAACCCCTCTGCAAAAGCGTGCCTCCTAAAGCAGCTAGCTCTCACCTAATTTGCCTTTAAGTAGTTAACCAATCTACATACCCAATAAAACGCTAAACTAATATCTTACAGTCCCGGAGCAGTCTTCTGGTTTTAAACAACCCGAAATATGTTTGTATCGAAAAAGCGAACATATTTTATTTTGCTGAAAATATCTTCACAGTATATTTCTTTCTTGTATTTAGAACTCCCGTGATATAATACAAAACCTGATAAATAAAAGGACATAAAAATATGAAAGATACAAGACATTTTCTCGTTCTGTTCTGCATACCTTCGTGGTGTAAAGGTAGCACACTCAGCGCGTATTCGAAAGGTCTGTGGTTCGAGTCCCGGCGACAGCACTGCTCATTTTTCGCATCTAACGCTTCTAAATAAATCCTAATGTCTTTACAGCGGCGCGCGAACTAAAAGGTGGTGGATAATGGTTCTTCGCCACCAGGATTTGGCAAATGGAAGGGTGAGTATATAAGGTATTTTCTCCCTCCTTTCTGTATGTCTTCGTGGAGTAACGGTAGCATACTCGGCGTGTATTCTAGAGATGCAGGTTCGAGTCTCGACGAGAGCTCGACTTCAAAAATCCTAATGACTCTATAAAGGCAATAAACATTTTACATTTGAAATTTTTCTTCTCCATCTGAATGGTTAGTGCTTATATAAAGGTAATTCTGACTATAAGGGTAAGTTTCGTTCTATTCAAACTTATAATAAAAAAAACTATTGTATAAAACAGAAGATGCAAACTGGGACAGTTAAGAGTTTCGAGATACAGATGCTTCTCCTTGATCATAACGTTTCCATTCATTTCTAAATTCCCTTCTTTTTCTTTTAGCTGAAAGACATTATGTTCGATAATAGATTGTTTTAAGAACTAAGAGATGAAAGCATGTTCTATAAACATTTTCTATTCTTCTATAAATACATAAAAAACTAATGAAACCTTTACGATGATATAACATTGCACTGAGGCGTATTTTATATATCTTTCTAAACGATTAACTGGTTTTTCTCATGTGTAACGTGCATACCAGCCAGTTTCCCTTAGAAAGTCCTCGACGAAGGAGTCCCTTCCCTAATACAGATAGCCCTTGAGGCTTTGTTGTAATCACATAAACCAAACTATATTTTTGACTAGTTTTGGAAAAGTACTCATCTTGAAAACTAATTATCTTCAAGAAAAGTATAAATTAATAGCAAGGAAAGATAACTTTTGCTCTGATGCTGGCATGTGTCCGAAACAGTAATTTTGCAATTTTATATCTTTTGCCATAAAGGTATAGAAAGTTAAGCTTTTATTTCGATTTTTTTTCAATATTAGTCAAAGTACATTTTTTCGACTTTTTGCTAATTTCCATGGACTGTGATTTATTTCCTATTCGCTGAAATGTTTGTGATGGTTTTATTTACAATAATTTTTGAAGAGATTAAACTTGTATTCTGATATATACAGAAACAATCTGAGTGTAAAACACCCTTCATTTCATATATTCGGAGAAACAATGAGGTATTATACGTTATCAGCTTCACACGCTTCTATTATGTACACCTGCCTTTTAAATAAAATAAAATAAATAGTTGTAAGTAATTGGAAGATGGGCCAGCTTCGCCGTTACTGCTTTGAACACAAATCTGAATCTTGTAAACCAGATGCAAGTATTACTCAAACAGTCGCACTTGTTGCATACTTCTGGGGATTTTCTGTACGTTTTTTAAGAGATTAAACATAAGTAATTCAATAGAAAGGCTCACAATAGTTAGTACGCGCGTTTGTTTCGAAATCAGTTTTAGATGCTAGACGGTGTCTCTGGAAAAAATCACAACTGCCACTTAGCTCAGTCCTTCAGCAACAGAAATGCACTGTGCTTTATATCGAACATGCACTGTATTCTTACACTGCACTTTTTGGAGATCTGCAGTTACACATTATGCTCAGGTCTGTAAGTTATAACCACATAGAAAACCATCGTTAAACGCCGTACAGACTTATTAGCGGTCTATGCAGTCGATATCCACAATATATCTCCTCAAACTCACTGATAACTTCAGCCGATATCACGCATTATTATAAAACTTTTATAAATTTTCAGCAGTAGAGGACGCCTGAAAATAATTTTCGTTTCACTAACTGTAGATAAAAAGAAAATTCATCTGAAATCAATTCTTTACTACCAACTGTCTATCTCTTAAGGTTTTGCTCCACTACGTTCCTTTGGCGTTTATAAAATCAGAAAATTTATAAGAAAGAGACTTTCGGACTTCAGTGTTATTAAACTGCAAGAAAAATTCAAATTTCGCTGAAACAGTGGCGTTTAAAAAAATCTGAAAGGTTTCAGATTTTATATTTCGCCAAAAGGAACGTTTTTTTAGCGTTTAGTCTGTTATCGTTATTCATTAAATATCGTGCTCATCTCACTTAAATCCTAAATTTCATTCAACAGCAATATCACAAAGCATTTAAAAGAGCATATCTTTAGAATTTCCGATACACACTCTCGCTCCCTGGAGATAAAAATGTTTTTTTACCTCGTACAATGTTGCCACAGCTCGCTTTGCAATCGTTGAGTTTCTTGATCAAAAACTCATAAATACTTTACAAAATCTGAAGTAGATAGTAAAACAATTTCTAAATTTGGGCTTCCGGATGCCCATATTGGGGTGGAGACGTACGTTATTCAAACTTGGATGGCTCTAGGTACTATTGTTTTATCACAGTGAGAGAAACATACACATATTTGTGCAAATTCTTCATTGTTTAATTACTTTAGATATAATACATGGCTGTAATATTTGATGACAACAATTTAAAAAGTGATTCGCCGTTTATAGCGAACTCACGCAAAATGCTAAAACGAAATTAATAACCCTTCTGGCCAAATTACCTCTTTGGACTTAAAAAAATGAAAACATAACATCCAAAGGAGTAATTTAAAAACAAATCTGAAAGGTTTCAGATTTTACATTACTCCCAAAGGGGCGTTATTTTACCATTTTCTCTGTTACCTTTATTTATTAAATATCACGTTCTTCCCACTTAAATCATAAAATTCAATTGAACAGCAGTATCGCAAAATAATTTTAAAAGGAGCAAATCTTTAGAATTTCCGATACACAGTCTCACGCGCTGAAGTTAAAAAGTTTTTTTTTCGTACAGTGTTGCCATTGCTCGCTTTGAAATCCTACAGTTTGTTAATCAAAAATTCGTTAAAGTTTTATAAAACAGGAAATCGATAATAAAACGAATTCCAAATTTCAAATTTGGGTTTCCAGATGCCCCTATTCGGGTGGAAACGTTCAATATTCAAAATTTGATTGCTCTAGGTACCGTTGTTTTATCACAATGTGAGAAACATATATACATTTATGCAGATTCTTCATTATTTAATTTCTTTAAGTATAACACAGGGAGATAATATTTGGTGGCAACAGTCTGAAAAGTGATACCCACATTTACAGTGAATCGACGCGAAATACCGAAACGAAATTAGTAGCTCTTCTGAACTAACGTTCCTTTGGGCTAAATCAACGCTATTTCCAAATAAATATAGTATTTAAGATTGTTAGTTTACAAAAGTAGAATTTCAGCTGGAATTTGAGTCTAGACTTCAGTGTTCTAGGACTTCTAGGACCTGTTTCTGCTTTTCTTACTCTTTGGGGGCTCTGAGGTGGTGATAACGCTCCATAGTATTCTATTTGATTGGTATCATGACAGCTAACTTGTTTCGAATGTTCATTTAGGTTGCTTCAAACGAGAATAAATACGCCCTTCACTTTTAAGTTTGGAGAAGTACATGTCCCATCGAAGGGCATCGCCGTTGACAGGGAACTCTACCTTTTTAATTAAAAGAAAGTGAACAGGTCCGGAGTTCGAATTCTTATCCACGGATAGCGGAGTGAATTCAAAAGTTCTACACTGAACTACTTTCCTAGTTAAAGGCTTTCTTTCTAAGAATGTAATGAAGATATTTCACCTTAACGACGGTTGAAATAAATGCTTCACTTCTGTAAACTAAACAAATGAGTTTTTAACAAACTGCACAAAAGCTTTAAAAATATTTTATAAGCAATAATTAAAATTTTCTGTTGCTACTTCCACGACGCTTTTGTTTGTAGGTTAAAATCTGAAATCGAAAAATTCGCTACGGAGATTTTTTAGCAGATTAGAAATTAACGCGAATTTAAATTACATGATAAATTATGAGGTATTTCCTCCCTCTTTTCCTCATACCTTCGTCGTGTAACTTGAAGCATATTCGACGCGTATTCCAGAAGTCCAAGGTTCGAGTTTGGCGAATTTGCGATCATAGCACACATTGGAGGAATTGCGATCATAGCACACATTTTTATTGCGTAATTCGCAAAGTATAAAACCAGTAACAGAGGCGGAAAATTTATCTTTTTTTGTTGCTGCCATAATTCCGTAAAGAAGCCACTAGAGATGCCATTACGAAGATATCGAAGACCTTACAGACAACTGAACGACTTCGAATGTGGTCGCATTGTAGGGCTGCGTGATTATACCGAGCAATAGGCTGCCACCTGCAGCGTACAGACACTGCTGTGCAAAGATGTTGGCAGCAATTGTTGTTACAAGGAAATTGCGGACGAAATGAAGACTCTGGAAGGCCAAGGAGCACACATGCGAGGCAAGATAGGATGACTGTTCGCCAGACCCGAACCGTCCGACGGTATCATTGTCGACCATTCAACGCATGACAGCCACGTCTATACCTCCTGTGGTACCGTCCACCATATCACCGCGCTTGTCTGAGGCGGGGTTACGCTTACAGACGCCTTTAAGACGTTTCCTTTCACGCCCCCACAACATCGCCGGAGTCATCTGGAGTGGCTGCCATTATGGCTGCCATCAGACTGGCATCGTATAGTGTTCAGCGATGAATCCCGCTTCACTCTTGAAGCAGATGACCACCGTGTTCGCTTCTGGAGAGGACGGGGCTAACGATCCCAATCAGCCTTTGTTTTACAGAAGCATACAGCCATAAACCCCTAGTGTGATGGTGTGGGGCCCTATTTCTTATGACAGCAGGTCATCTTTAGTCATCCTCCGTACATCTTTAACAGCTCAACGATATGTTGATACCATCCTGCGGCCGGTTGCATTAACCTTCATGGCACGTCATTCTGGGGCCATTTTCCAACAAGATAATGCCAGGCTACATACCGCTCTCATATCTCTGGACTTTCTCCGTGCGGTTGTTACTCTTCCTTGGCCAGCAAGGTCACCAGACCTTTCACCAATCGATCATGTCTGGGAGATGTTAAGCTTTATATATTTATATATTTGATATTTGATAATTTAAAGAAATAAAGTCACAATTATTTCAAAAGTAAAATTTATTTTCAAAACTAAATTTTTCAAAAATCTTCAGTATTTGATTGACTTGATTTACATAAATTTATATATTATTGCTATTTATTTTCATAATGAAGAATACAAGAACACTTAGGCAAGACCGACCCCGCCCTCTTTTATAGGGTGTCTGAGCATCGTTGCATTTTGACATTTGAAGATGATGTTTCTGAGAAACCATCGTAACTAGTCCAGTGAAAATGCAAATATAATGTTGAATTTTGTTGTTTGACTTTTAAATTGATATTTGTTCTGCGTGTTATTTGAACTTAAATTAGAGAATATCATTAACGTGTATCCCAAGTTCGAAACTAAGAAAATGGTATATTAAACAAGCCGTTTGTTTATTACCAGATATTCTATAACTGCATCTATAAAACTGCCATCGACGGTTTTAGTAATCGTATTCCCTGGCTATTTAAATATAACATATCTCGCAACATGCAGAACACAGTGCTACGCCCATCTACATGTTAGGCAAATAATCAATACAGAAAATTCCATTAACACCGAAATTAATGAAACCGTATAACTATTACTTCAATTTCTATATCTCCATGCTTATTTGCACTTCTGAAGAATTATACACTGCCTAAAAGCTTTTGCGTCGGACAGATGGAAAGTAGGTGCCATTAAATACACTCATTTCTGAATAGTTCGTGGTCTGATAGCATGTTATACATTTCTATGTCTACATGGATGACATAATATTTGTAGGCGGAACCTTTTGCGATATGTTAAATGATAATTATATATAATTCAGATAACTGTTACGGATGCATTAAATCTAAACTAAATTATTCTGGAAAATGAAATCTTTAATGGCTCTATTTAATTACTCGTGATACATACATATTCTATTAAGAGAGAGGGAAGTGAAATCCAGGTTATTTTACTTGCATTAAACTACATTAGATTAAACTCAGCAGAATGTAGGTCTTATGAAAAATTAAGTAAATTACGTATTTATGTGCTTTGAACTATGGGAAAATAACATGTTAGTGTTGTTAGCCGAAAACGGCGTTTAAGAAATTAAAAAATAAACACTGAAAAGGGTGGCATTTAAAGGGCTGTCAAAATTTTTAAAAGAATTTTTATATCATTTATTATCGTCAGATCATTTCAAAATTTCTTTTTAGTACGGGCATTAAGGCATTTTTTTAAGAAAAAATTGAAAAATCGGTAATTTCGTCGATTTGGGGGTACCAAATGTCCTTAAATAAACAAAATTCGATTGTTAATGCAGTGATGCTGTTTATTATCAAACACAGTAGTATAGTTGCCACGCAATACTTTTCCAATTGCCAAGAAAAATTTTTTATAGTTTTGTTAAGTACGTTAAACCAAACTTTAATTAGCACTTATAATTAACAAAAAATATTTTCTTTCTGCTCAAAAGGTCTCTCGAAGGATATTATAGATTTATGAGTTGCACTGTTTAAGAAAATTTTAGTGATTCCTAATAAAGCTGAGAAAATGAATACATGGTCTAAAGATACTCGAAAATTAATTTAGCAAACGCAAAATACATTATGTTATTTAAAAACAGCTATTTTATATTTTAAACATATATTTGACATTTTAGAGTATACGTCTTATGGAATGTAAGTGTAAAAGTCATAGGTTAAAACATAGTGGATGTCATTTTTTAGTCCAAAGGGGCAATTTTCACGGAAGGGCTATTAATTTCGTTTTGGCATTTTCCGTTGATTCACTTTAAATGTCGCTATCACTTTTCAAACTGTTGCCACCAAATATTACCGCCCTTTGTTAAAGAAATTAAATAATGAAGAATAGCATAAAGGTATGTGTGTTTCTCGAATTGTGATAAAACAACGATACCCAGAGCCATCCAATTTTGAATGATATAATCCTCCTCCGAATATGGAAGCCAAAATTTTGAAGTAGTTTCATTTCTAATTCATATTTTGTAACACTTTAACGAACTTCTGATTAAGAAACTCAACGATTTTAAAGCGAGCCATGGCAACACTGTACGGAAAAAAACATTTATCTCCATCGTGCGAGGCTATGTATCGGAAATTCTAAAGATATGCTAATTTAAAAATAATTTTGCGATATTGCTGTTGAACTGAATTGTATGGTTTAAGTGCGAAGAACATGATATTTAATAAATAAATGTAACACAGAAAGCATTAAAAAACTCCCCCTTTGATCGTAATGGAAAATTTGAAAACTTTCATATTTTTATTTTCTGCCCCCCCCCATTTTTTTTTTTTTTTTTGACTAAAGCGCCAATTTGCTTAGAAGGACTATTAATTTCGTTTTCGGGCATTTTATGTTGGTGCACTATTAATGTCGATTCACTTTTCAAATTTTTGCCACCAAATATTAGAACCTCATATTATATTTAGAGAAATTCAATAATGAAGAATTTGCATAAATGTATGTATGTTTCTCGCATTGTGATAAAACAACTGTACCTACAGCCATCCAATTTTGAATAACGTACGTTTCCACCCGAATATGGGCATCTAGAACCCCAAATTTGGAATTTGTTTTATTTCTATTTCATATTTTGTAAAACTTTAATATATTTTTGATTAACAATCTCAACGATTTCAAAGCAAGCAATATAGCCACTGTACGGAATAAAAAAACATCTTTATCTCCAGCGCGCGAAACTGTGTATCGGAAATTCTGCTCATTTTAAATTGCGATAGTGCTGTTAAAGTGAAATTTATGGTTCAAGTGCGAAGAACAAGAACGTGATATTTAATAAATCTAAAAGCTTTCAGATTTATACTTTATTTTATTTTGTTTTTAAGTCTTAACTTGTTTCTTTTTATTATGGTAACCAAAGATATTAAATTTTTATAAAATGCTGGGAAAAAGGATAGTATTTGGTTTACGTCTAATATAAAATAAATACAGAGGATTTTGTATGCTCAATATTGCATTTAAATTATACAACGAGGTAAGGCAAGCTAGTGATCATCAATATAAGAGTTATTTCCACCATCTTTGCATAACAATTTATTGCTTTTATCTTCATGTTCTTATTTTTCCAATCACCTAATTTAATGCCGAAATTTAGGTTAACACGATGATTAAGGAACCTGGTTGCGAGCTAATAATCGACTCGTTTCGTATTTCGGATATGACATGGTTGATTTTAATTTAAATGTTTTGTAGAATAGAGATAAGTAAAATTTGTTGATATTACAGTACATTATCCAAGTATCGTTGGGCCGTCATAGTGCCCTAAATACGAACTAGAAGTGACCTGGAATCGTAGGCAATAGCGCCCCAAACCATTATGCCACGCCGTCGCGCGGTGGGGCGTTCCACAATTACTGGATTAGATCTGTCTCCACATCGAAGCGACATACGTATGCGGCGACTGTTACTGGATAAACAGAAGCGTGTCTCATCTGAGAACACGACGTTTCACCATTCTGTCATTCCACATCGCTCCAGTCCAGCACCATTCTAAACGTTGGCGTCTATGCTGTGGGGTCAATGGCAGTCTTCTTAACAGACGCCGTGAGACCAGGCCACGTTCAACCAACGACGGGAAATGGTTCTGGTCGACACGGGAAAATCCAGAGTATATTGCACATGCTGCAGAATCGCTGTACAAGTGACTTGCGGGACCGCCACAGTTTGTCAAGAGATGCGTCGATCCACGCGTGCTGACGTCACTCTGGCTGCATCCTCACCCCTCCTTCTTCCCCCATTTCCTTGTTCCAACCATGTTCGCCATAGCCGATGCACCATGCTCGCATCCATGTGGGTATCAGCTGTGATTTGACGTAAGGACCAACCCCCTCTCTTGAGTCCGATCACCATACCCCTCGTAAAATCGTCTATCTGCTGAAGTGCTTTCGTTGACGGCGGCCTGGCATTCTCTCCTATTACACGTATCCTCCGGGACAAAAACCCACTTTCTTCGATAATTCGTCTTGCAGAAATAACGATAGGAATATTGCCTGTTCTACACGTTCCTTCCCTTATATCTTACTTCACGTGCGTCGGAGAGCTGCGCATTTCACATCATTCGCATAACTCAGTGACGTGCGTCTACTCTAAAATTTGCATAAATTTCTGACCACTCCTTCTTGGTGTTGCGTTTTCAATAGCTGGGCTCAGAAGTCGTAAATAAACTCACCGTATGTTCCCTTTAAATTATTTCTCAGTCTTGCATCTTTCTCGCATTAAAATTGTTATTTAACATAATCCCATCTTACATTGGTAGGTAAGTATGTTGTACCATCTTCCCGAAGACAGATCAGAACTACCAGGAAGGGAAAACAGAATAATGCAACTACGAATTCTACTTAATTGTCCAAGACAGAATATCATTCCTAGCTTCCTCCCGGCCCGCGGGTGCACATCAAAGCATTTCGCGAAACTTCTTAGGAAACAACACAACACGTAAATTGACAGTCTGATTGCTGTTCGCTTTTCATGTCCAAGTGTATCTAACACACAACAGAGCCGAACAAACTAAATAAATAAATAAATAAATAATCTGAAAGGTTTCGGATTTTAAATTATGTCCAAAGGGGCGTTTTTTTAACATTTTGTGTGCTACCTTTATTTATTAAATATCATGTTCTTCGCGCTCAAACCATAAAATTCAGTTCAAGAGCAACATCGCAAAACAATTTTATATTGAGCATGTCTTTAGAATTTCCGATATACAATCTCACGCGCTGGAGACAAAAATGTTTTTTCTGTATATCTTTGCCAGTGCTCGCCTTGAAATCCTGGAGTTTGTTCATCAAAAATTCGTTAACGTTTTACAGAATATGAAATGGACAATAAAACTAATTCCAAATTTCAAATTTGGGCTACCAGATGCCCATATTTGCAGTAGGATTACATCATTCAAAAATGAGATGGCTCTAGGTACCGTTGTTTTACCACAATGCGAGAAACATACGTACATTTACGCAGATTCTTCGTTATTTAATTTCTTCAAATATAATACAGGGCGATAATATTTGGTGGCAACAATTTGAAAAGTTAAACGGACATTCAGAGTGGTTCGACGCAAAATCGCAAAACGTAAACAATTGTCCTTCAGGGGAAAAACCCCTTTGGACAAATAAATAAAAGATTTTAAAAAGATTTTCAAAGCCACCGCTTAACAATATCACACCCGGTTTTTTTCTTTTTTTCCTATTTTAATCAGTTTTCCTAATTTTACAGCCGCTAACGATTCGACAGTCAGGAATCTCCTCCCACCCGAAGCAGTATACATTCAGTAAACAACGAGAAGCAGTATACAACGAGATACGAAACCATTTAACCTTCTGGAATCTTAGGTTGTAACAGAATTTATCTTTTATACTACAGAGGCTGTTCGCACATTTCTGAGACGATTTTGCTAAGCGGTAATAAAAAATCGTTTGCTGCAAAAGAAGTAATTGCAATTGTACTATGTTTTTAAAAGTCAAAATTATCGTCTGTGGTTTGAAAGTTTTATTTTTATTCAAAATGGCGACTTTAACAAAGCAGTGCTTCGAAGGTGACATTGACGCTCTTTCCGAAGAGAAATATGCATACTCCGTTATCCAAAAACGATGTGAGAGTCATGGTTTTGTGATACCTAAAGCATCGATAGGTAATATCATCAACAAGAAAGGAAAAAAAACGTCAAATTGGAGCCTCAAGTGAGACAAAAATTCCAAACAAATATCCAAGGTAAAAACGGACATCTTCCACTATTGCAAAGGTACGTTGTTTAATGTTAAACGAAAATCATCCTAGTCAAAGGACAGTTGCAAAATCATTAAAATGCTCGGTTTCCACTGTAAACAAAATGATAAAAGTTAATTTAAATCTTAAGAAAGCGAAAAAACGCAATGTGCATCGTCTCCTTCCAAAGCATATCGCTCGACGGAGGTCACGCTGAAGAATTCTATACGAGAAACACTTATCCAAAGAAAAATGGAAAACAATTGTCACAATAGATGAAGCATGGGTATATTTAAATAACTATAACAAAAAAGAGCCGTTTATTATCATAAAAGGGCAGAAAAAAAATTAAGTACATGGTTCAAAGAATCGAAAGAAAGTTTTTCTAAGGGATTCATGATTGTTGCTGATTTTTCTTATAATGGCAAGTTAAAAATAAAGAGAGTACAAAAAAATGTCAAGATTAACTCCAAATACTATCAGGAACATATTTTATCGCCAATTGCTCTGAATGAAATACCATCGCTTTACCCACGGTGCCATCCATCTGTGAGACTCCATCTGGACAAAGCTAGAAGTCACACATCAAAATCCACTGTAAATTTCCTAAAAGAAATGGAACAAAAAACTGGTATCAAGGCCATACCCTTCTCTAATATCCCTACTAAATCTCCCGATGTGTCACCTATGGATTTTTGTGCTTTCGGACTTTTAAAAACTTCATTATCCAAACGTTGTCCGAAAACCCTAACAGGACTCTGGAAAGCTGTTCGGGATGAATGGTAATACCTCTTCTGACACTTCAAAAGGCATTATTATCCTGGAAATTGCGGTGTCGAAAGATAGTTCAGAATAAGGGATATCAAATAGAACATTTAAAACACAAGACTTTTATGTAATTTAGTTTTGTGAATACAATATTCATCGTCTAAAAAATGTGCGAACAGCCTCTGTAGTATCAAAACAATCTAGTGACACTACAGTGGTGCCCGAACAAAAAAGGTGTTGGATGATGATTTTTCACCACCTGGATTTGGCGATTGGGTCCCCTAATCCCCAGTTACCCTTATTTTCTCCCTCCTTTCTCTGTGCTTTCGTAGTGTAATGGTTAGCACACTCGGGATGTATTCAAGAGTTGCAGGTTCGACTCCCGGCGAGGGCATTGCTCACTGCCCGCATGAAAAATAACCTAATGCCCCTACAAGCTGTCTATCTTTCGCTATCGTTTTTTCAAATAATTGAAACAGAGCGTGGCAGACGACGTTTATTTCACCCATTGTCCTTTAGCTCCTTTCAGAGGTAATATTATATTCGCGGTGTTTGTTCTTCTGAAACTTTTCTTCTAGTTTTCTCTTGATACTTATAGGTGTTGTTTTACTTCGCGTTGAAAACCTTCTTCTTCTAGAAGTTCTCTACATGCTTCTTGTTGTGACATTTATCGGATTTCCTTGTTTAGAAAGCGAGATTGTGCATTCCCAAAGGGAAAGCAAAGCATAATCAATCTAAGTATAGTGTTTAAAGCGAGAAAAGTTTAAATCAACCTGAAAATTCCAACAAACTCTGAAAGTTTCTTTTTTGAAACTAAAGTAACAAGTAAAACTCTTTACTACAGAGAATGTTTGGTTGCTGATTTCTTTTTTCTTCATTTATTTACTTCCTTTAACCATTACGTGAGAGATTAGAATTAATAATCTGTTTTTTTCTCTTACCTTATACCTCCAGGTTGAACACCATAATTTTGACGCAAAAATATTGATTCCATTATTCATAATAGCCTCAAAAGAAATGACTTAAATTCATGCGTCATTTTTGTCATTATCTGAAAAAGCATACAGTTAATATACGAAGTAATTTATTATATTTAAACTCGAAAGCACACTACATTGTAATTGATAAGCACTTTTTTAATATACTTTCTAAAATTCCGAAAAGAATTCCCTGTACAGATTTAAAGAAGTAACGGCGAAGTTGAATCCACTTTCTCCATTTTTTTCCTTCGCTCTAGAACATGATTGAAATTTTGATGGATGGCCACCTAAGAAAGATAATTTACCCAGTTTGTCACTTTTTTTTCCTTCGGCTGAGTCAGGGTGGATTCTAATTCGGGAAAAAAATGTTTTCTGTTTTAAAGATTTAACGGACAATTAATTTGCTATTATAATCATTATTTATTACTGCCATTTTTGTAACGTTTATTTCTCTTTCTTCCTTATCTTGCTTTAAAGTATCAAAATAAATTTTGATTTTTTTAAAACTTATGTAACACCTTTGTGACCCAACTTGTAAACTAGGAATTTATCTCGGGAAGAATATTCGCTGTAATATTTTTAAAACGTTATCTTGGGATTCTATAAAATAATAATTTACTTAAATTACACTTTGATTCAATGAAATTATAGTAATTTTTATGCTATGTTAACTCATTCACTTAAACGATGTGGTTTAATGAATTCTGAAGTGGTACAATTAATCCAGAGGGCGAAAGCAAATTCAGACGCAATTTTGAAATTTAAATGTTACTCACTGCTACTTTATCAGAGTAATATATTTCTTTATGACTTAAATCTAAGATCAAAGATTTAAATAAATAGAAATTTTATTCTTTTTGTTATCATAAAATGTTTATGTTCAGTATTTTTATCGTAAAAATACATTTTTACTTCCTTGTACGAAGTAAAGGAAGTATTGCTATCGTGAAAAATTTCGGGTATCGTATTTTAACGAAAATATCCATTTTGACCTCTCTCGATTCAATCTGAACGATGTTTTTGCGTGACATCTGTACGTATGGGCAGAATAAAAGACTCTTGTACCCAAAAGGGATTGTGAAACTGATTTAAAATGGATTTAGAAGAGATTTTTTCGTGACGTCTGTGTGTACGCACGTATGAATGTATGTATCTCATCTAACTCGAAAATGAGTAGCATCAGAACGTTAAAATTTTTTATATGGGTCTGCTATAACATGTAGTTATGCATTTCCCTTTTTCTTTGCAATCGGCTGCACTAATCATATATAAATGTATATATATTCCCACTCTGTTACCCGGCTTAGTGAGCTCAGTTTTTTTATTCTTATATGTTGTTAATTTGCGGGTTTTTTGCTTTATAATCGATTGAATTACTATATTGTTCTTATGTTCAGGTTAAGGTTTATATGCTTTTAATTAACCTGCATTCAATAGTTGTAGAAATATGAACAATTTAAAAGTTGTTTAAGTTTTCTCTAAGGCTAACGCTGCCGCCTGCTTCCAAATAACTTAATGACTCTAAAATTTTAAAGATGACTCGACTATTACTCGATGTTATTACCGCTTTCAAAAAATAAGCCAAATTTACGCTCCAATATATAATTTCACGTATATCTTCGAAAATTTTGAATAAGGTACTCAAATTTTTCCGAGGTATGCTTAGAAATACATTTCATTAAAGAGGATGGTAAAAATTTTATCGGTTGTAATTTAAAATTGCTTCCGAAAAATTCACAAATATTATTTAAAAATACAAATTTTAGAAATAAATCTGGAGAAATGGGCGAATATTATTTGGAATGAACCTAAATTTCGTAATGTGAAAGGAAGAATCAAATAAGTTTAATAAGGAAAGTGAGAATTATGAATACATACCAAATTCAATTACCATTGAGGAGTTGAAATTATGAGAGCTAATTTTTTAAAAACTACTCGTGCGATTTTTACAGAACTTGGCAGTTTGGCACCATTTGAGTCGTAGAACTGAAATATGGAAAAAAATTGTCATGTCATTTCAGAAAAAGTCCGATTTTTGTGCCAAAATACCTATATTAGAACAATGCTATATATAAATCTAATACATATCCTAAGTTACTCTTTCGAGAGATGAAAAACGCAAGTTGAATTTCATCAATCGGCCCTCTAGAACGGAATATATAGCACTATCCCATTTTTTGTTTGCACAGTGTACATTAAAAATTTCTTTATTGAAATGAAACGAGGTCTTTTCGTATTCCTACATCTGATATTCATTCTTACATGAATACCGAGACCAATGCTTACTTACTAGAAAAAAAAATTCAAGTCAAATCATAGTACAATGTACTTATGCGTGGAATCTTTCTTGAACTTTTATCGAGGGATACAAATTCGGAAGATTTGATTTACTTACAGTAAACGAAATCAGAGCTTACATTTTTCTATTTTCCCCACAAAATGGAATAGCTGGAACAAAAATTTGATGCAGATCTAGGGTATTTCTTTATTCAAGATGTTTTAACAGTGCGTCGTCTAAAGTAAATATCAAGTTAGATGACATTTATTCAATCCCAAGATTAAATCTTCAGGTTTGAAATTTTTTAACAATTTCTGGCGAATTGAATGATTGAATTTATTTTCTTTTAGCTTGAAACCCCCTTAGAAACACGAAAATCTCTTTTAGCGATGACTCATTGCGAAATATATCTCTTTTCAGGTTGAAATTACATGACGGTTTTAGTCGCCTATAATGCAGTCATTTAAGTCTTTTTATTTTCTATAATTTATTTCAAGCGCTAAAAAAATAGTAATATATAAACTTTTATAACAACTTCCAGAAAATTTTAATATTTTATAAGGTATTTTATCCTTCCTTCCACCATGCCTTCGTGGTGTAACGGTATCACACTTGGGCCGGGTTCGAATCTAAGGACTCTACAATGGCGCTAACACTAATAAGGCGGTGGACAATAATTCCTCACCACCAGAATTCGGTGATTGGGTCCCATAATACGCAGACGCCCTTTACAAGATGGAATATATAACATATTTCTTTCCTCTTCTTTGTGGTGTAGCGGTAGCGCACTCGGCGCGTATTCGAAAGGTCCAGATTTGAATCTAAGGACTCTACAATGGAGCTAACATTAACAAGGCGGTGGACAATAATTCCTCACCACCGGGATTTGGCGATTGGGTCCCATAATACCCAGCCGCCCTTTACAAGATGGAATATATAAAATATTTCATTCCTCTTCTTTGTGGTGTAACGGTAGCTCACTCGGCGCGTATTCCAAAGGTCCAGGTTCGAATCTAAGGACTCTACAATGGCGCTAACACTAAAATGATGGTGGTGAATAACTCCTCACCACCAGGATTTGGCAATTGGGTCCCATAATACCCAATCGTCCTTTACAAGAGGGAATATATAAGGTATTTCTTTATATATAAGGTTTATTCTTCGAGTTGTAAAGGTAGCACACTCGGCGCGTATTCGAGAGGTCCAGGTTGGAATTCCGGCGAGAGTATTGCACATTTTTCACGTCTCTCACCCCAAAAATAACGCAATGGCTCTACAGTTTTTTAGTGTTTTTGAGAATCATAAATCCCTGAACAGCGTAAAATGTACATAACAAGATGATGTTTGATATGTACAAAACTTCCTTCTCTTAAATGAACTTCAGGTAAATAACTAAATCATGAAAAGTAAACACTTTTGACAATTCTATAAATGGTATTAAATAAATGGAATGCGAGATTATGTCGTATACTTTAAAATATTTATGCATTAAGGAGAAAATTTATTCAATAAATGTTTAAAGAATTACGTAAACTTTTCAATTTGATTATGAAAAGAGATTTTAGCTTCAGACGCTAATCAAAACTACACAAATGGCGTAATTTGCCTTTGCCGTCGAATTCAATATCATTAATGCGTGCAAAATAAATCAATAAAACATGAAATGCAGCATCATATGAATCGGCTTAAATTGTTTATTGTTAATATGTTCTTGATAATTATATACAACCTTTGCAAGTGCTTTAAAATTTAAAAGGAACTTTTAGCTTTGAAGAGTGATGATCGAGTTTCTTAAATGTAAAATTTACTAAACTTTCAGAAACACTTTGCTTATAATTGATGGTTTGTAACAGAAGATGATAAATGTACATTTAATTTCAAACTGATTATTTTCACTTAAAGGATTACTTCACCTTATTTCTCAGTAATTTAATTTACCAACTAATATGTCTTTTTTATCAAGACTCTCATTTCATTACATTTCAAGTTTATCAAACAAAAGTTGTTAAAATACACTCTTAGACAAAACAAAAGACGCACCACGACCCACCGAGAAGATATAAAGCAAATTGGACACAAATTGATATGCATACAGGTTTCGAAAATGCAAAATTTTACATTTAGGCTACCAATGGATGAACGGTTGTCGTTACAACGCATCTGATCTGCGCAACTGTCAGGATATTTAAGAGGAGAAATTGCTAATCCAGGTCATAAATTCTTCACGAATTTCATTCCGTGTACTCTGGCAGACAGTAACTATACCTCGCATACAGGTGCGCGAACGATATGCGCAGATGTCAGAATTTGAGAGAGGTCATGTAGTTGGGCTCAAAGAAGCCGGTTGGTCTTATCGGCGAATAGCTCGACATTTGAGCAGGAACGATGCCACTATTAGACGATGTTGGCAGGAATGGGTGAACGATGACCGCACACAGCGTCAAGAAGGAAGCGGTAGGCCTAGAGAAACGACAGAACTTGAAGACCGAGCAATCCTCAGAGCGGCGCTCACAGCCCCAGAAGCATCATTATCATCGATTGTACGTGCAACTACTGCTTCTGTGACCGCAAGGACCATTCACAGACGGCTCTCAGAAAGGGGGCTGAGGTCACGGCGCCCCTTGCGCCGACTACCATTGACCTCTGTACAACTTCAAGCCCGTTTGCAGTGGTGTCGGGGTCATTCGCAATGGAATGTCACTGACTGGAGTAAAATAGTCTTCAGTGATGAGTCCCCCTTTGAACTGAGCCCCGATGACCAGCGAAGGCGTGTCTGGAGACGCCCGGACAGCGGTGTGGTACCAACCTGGCTGTCTTCCGCAGACAGGTCGACAAGCAGGAGTGATGGTCTGGGGTGCATTTCATTTCATAGTTGGACCCCTTTGGTTGTCATCCATTGCAACCTTACAGCACAGCGGTACGTCGACGAAGTTCTAAGGCCTATTGTGTTGCCCTTCATGTCACGCCACCCTGGGCTAACATTTCAGCAAGATAATGCCCGCCCCCATACTGCACATGTTTCTACTGTTTGCCTTAGTGCTTGCCGAACATTACCTTGGCCAGCAAGGTCGCCGGATCTCTCTCCTATTGATCACGTTTGGAGCATTATGGGCAAGGCTCTCCAACCAGTTCGGGATGTTGACGATCTAACTCGCCAGTTGGACAGAATTTGGCACGATATCCCTCAGGAGGACATCCGTAACCTATATCAATCGATGCCAAGCCGAATAACTGCTTACATAAGGGCCAGAGGTGGACAAACGCGTTACTGAGTTTTTCACTTTGTGAAGCTCTATCACTTCAATAAATCATCCAATTTTTCTCAAACTATAATCATTTGTTTTTCTGCACATGTGTATCACTTCTACCGATTTTCGTCCCATTCGGATAACTCCTTCTTGGTGCAACGTTTTTTTTTTTTTTTTTTGTTTTGTTTTGTTTTGTTTTAGAGTGTATTTCAAGTCATACAGTATATTTATGTTTTAATATAATGTTTGACTAAATAGTTTAATGATACATAATTTTCCTCCTTGCTTTCTGTCGCCCTCACGGCATGGTGTTTAGTGAAGCTTAATCTACGCACCTTTAGATACGACTTTCAATTAAAGATCAAAGATGGATATTTGCAACTGAAGTGTTTTCGCGAATAGAGACGCTTCAAATCTGCCGATTCATTTGCATTAAGTTATCCCATATAAATATTACCTTTACCATTCTACTTTTTTTTTCAAAATTAAAATATACAAAGTTCTATTTAAGGGGTGTAGGAAACCCCTATACCGACAATGTTAAATTGGCCATTTTCGATGCAAAATCTGCTCTAGATACACTCTTGAAATTTTTTGTGTAATTCAAGCGTTTGAACTTTTGAAAACTTATGAGCTTTTGAAGCGTCTCGAATTTTGGATAATTTATAGAATATTTTATTAGGCGTAGTAAAATTTACCACTTTTTTCACACAAAAAAAGTGGAATTTATTTTCTTAGTTTATTACAAAAAGCTCATTTCATTAAATGTTATGAAATATAATAAATAAGCCATAAAAATTTTAGGTACCTGAGAAATCGAATATAGAAAAATCACGTTTGGAGATAAACGCGTTTTTATGCTAAAGTCCTCATTTATCAAAACATTCGATGATAAAATAAAACTAGATTTTTTACAGTTCTAATTTTTATAAAGTATGGTATTTTTAAAAAGCTAAAAGTGTAGAGAATTTGAAAATATAAAATTCCCAAATCACCATTTTTTGAACATTTTTGGCTTCCAAAACCCTTTAATGTAAAATATACTTTCCTCCATTCTCTGCTATTTTTTCAGAGTTTCAGAGTTCCTTTTGTTATTTCAGTTATAACTCAGAAAACGTACTTTTTCAAATCGAATGGACTCTTCAAAACTTGCCCTAAGAATACGAAAAAAGCTAAAATTACTACCTGCTTTCATATGCAGATATTTTATCCATTCCTGTAAAATGAAACCTTTTGAGTTAAGGGAAAACCGAAAAAGCATTGCCTTTCAGTGGATTCCTATCCGCTATGATATTTTTGGAAAGGAGCAGGCAGGTAGACTAGCCAAAGCCAGATCCCTTATGGGCTCAACCTGACTCCCTTTGCGTAATTTGTAAAGAATTGTGTATATAATAAACTGAAAAAACGCAGAATATCCTTATATGTTGATGCAGTCGTGGATAAGAAGTGAGAATATTCTCCTCAACAAAAGAAATAAAATTCCCGCTTCCAAACCTCAGACTGTTGGAGTTGCTTGCTTTCGTTTGAAAGCTGGCTATGGTTACTTTCAGCAACATTTACATCGGATTGGAATCAAAGATTCAGCTTGTTCGCCTCTGTGTCATCAGGATGATACGGATGGTGAGCACCTCAAGAACTGACCTAATGTTTTAAAGTTTATTACAGACAACTCTATCGAGGCTCATTTTTACACTATCGTCATTTTATTGCTCTGGTGTTCGACCAATGACAGGAATTCCGAAGACAAGCGTAGAATAAATAAAAAAAAGGGAGAAAAAGATATTTTATCTCATCCCTCTCCGACTTCTAGTTCATAAAATTGAAAAAAACCTGTAGTACTAAAGGAATTACTATCGAATGCTTGTGGTAACGGAAAAGAAGTGCGAGGATCTCTGACCCCGTCGCCTGGTGGGCTCTTGCCTAAATTTGGAGGTAGCTTAGGCAGATACCGTATGCTTTGCCTAAATTAGCGTGCCTAATTTACTTTTAAACCCATTTTGTTTAAATGATTGCTTATAGAAAGAAAATCATAATATAAAATTGCACAGGCATCATCAAAGGAAACCACAATGGGAAACTTTTGGGTAAAATGAGGAGCAAATAATTTTTCAATAAGATGATTTTCATGAAAAAAAGTTACCAACAAAATCATATAACATTTTGGGGCTTTATTTTATTACGAAATGTCTAGGCGCAGTAGGATAGCTTCCTCGCAAAGCAGGGCTGCCAGAAAATGTCAAGGGAGGGCAGGTTTGCCCCATTTGGCGAGAAATCGCCCGTTTGGCGACAAAATTGACGATATGTTATAGACGAATGGAGAACCTTCTGGACAACTCCTTACTGATTTAGCCCCGAATATTCTCGAACACATGCCAAACGATATATAAACCCTGCTGTTACGCAGAGTCAGGAGAAAGGGGAGTTGATAGTCAGTAAGTGCCTAGTCGAATCGGTCAGCGAGTGTCTCGAAGTCTAGTGCCAAATTGGTCATCGATTGCATCGAGAGAGTCTCTCAGTGCTGGGATCTGTACTGTAGTGATCGTCGAGTGTATCGCGAGTTGTAGCGTGAAGAGTCTCGAGAATACGTACAATTCCGAGAACGACCGAGCAGAGTCGAAAGCTGTATTCTAGTGCTTTGGCGAAAAGCTATCTTCACCGTTATAGACTGATCGTCTGAAGGTTGCGTTGCTAATTGTTCCAACATGTTTATAATAGTTCTTGAACGACTGCAAAAGTGTTTTTGGAGCTGTCTTGAATAATACTGGCTAATAAATTGTTTCCCTTCTTCATCAAGTGTCGTCGTTATTCGCTCCAAATCCACGAACCCCCTAACGTACGTACGAAGGAAAAAAACTTAATAATATTATATTTTTAAGTTATGCTTGGTGGAGTGTTCTGTGAAATATGAATAACATCCGGAAACTCTACGGCATATACAGGGTGTTTATAAAGTCCCGGACCCATTTTGATGTTTAATAACTCATAAAATAATAAAGATAGATTAAGATTAATAACATAAATGGTAAGATAGACTCAAAACGTTTCATGACCCTTGTCAATGAACTTCCACGTGTGCCCCCTTCGTCGCACGGAAAATATCAAGTAGATATTCAATTTCACGCCAGGTACCGGCATGTCGGCATTCACAGAGGCTATTGGGGTTGTAATTCTGGCTTTTAGGTCATCCATGTTCGACACTCTCCTCCTGTAAACGGTGTCCTTTACAAATCCCCAAAGGAAAAAGTATGGTACGATGGTATCCCAATGGGGTGGTGCACCATTTTGTTGCAAAACGACATGTGACTGAAGCTCTTCTAGTTGTGGAAATACGAAGTTTTCCAACATGTCTAAGTATACGACTGATGAGACCGTCTTTTCTGTAAAAAAGAAAGGCCCAATGACGTGCATTAGACCACACCACACATTAACCTTCAGGAAATCCCTTTGTGCCTCACGGTATTCATGGAGTTTTCAGATCCCCTATGCACACATTATGGCGATTAACAATGTCAGAAAGATGAATGGATGCTTCGTCGGAGAACATTATGCGCTTCAGAAATTCAGCATTATCTTCTATCCTCCTTAGCAAATCCATTGCAAAGGCCATCGTCCGGTTTCAAAACTTGAACAATTTGAACTTTGTATGCATGCAGTCTTAATTTTTTCTTAATAACCTTGTACACCGTCGAAATTGGCATATCCAATTCTCTTGCCGCTGATCTCACAGATCTTCTAGGATTGTGTAAAAATGTTTCTCTGACACGCTGAACATCAAAATCACTTGTGCAGGGACGTCCGGAACGTTTCTTATCTGCGATACTTCCAGTTTCTAACTCCTGTAAACGTTGTCCTTTACAAATCCCCAAAGAAAAATGTCCAGCGACGTTATATCAGGTGATCTGGGTGGCCAAGGAATTGGACCTCCTCGTTTCTATGAATCTCCATAAAATCTGTGCTTTCTCTTGTGGTGTATGCCTTCTCCTTAATATCCGGTTGAATAAAACATCGCATACAAAAGTACTAGAACAAACACATCAAAAGAATACTAGAACAAACACATCAAAATTAAACATAACATTGCAATAGTTGCCAAAAACAAAAGAGAGAAAAATACAATTAATAAGCAGACGATATTTAGACTGGAAAATGAAATTATCTGAAATGAACCACACGCGCAGACGATATTTACAAAAGTAAAGATATTCAAACTTGAAAGGAAAATATATAAGTTATTCCATCAATAAATGCAATAAGTTTGTTTTATATCTTCATTATTTTATGAGTTATTAAACATCAAAATGAGTCCGAGACTTTATAAACATCCTGTACTACTGGATAGCAAATATTTCATAATACATAGTGAAGTAGCAGTCATAATTCATGGTTTAACATTACATGATAGCATGTCAAATGTAACAGAGAGGACTGATTCACGAGGTGTACAAAATATTAAAGGAGTATCTCGGTTTTAATGTTTGAGTTTTGTTTCTCTCATTAAGAGTATTTTGAAAATTTAGCAGTTTTATATTTTTCTTGACAAATCTACAATATTTTACAGTCAGTCCATGACAAGGATCCTAATGTTTAATAATTTATCTGCGTAGTTTCCGGACAATAGGCCATCTAAAATGATGACTGTAGAAATATAAATGTGTTTGGTTAAAAATGTTAAACAGTACTACTATACCTGTCCACTTATATTCTCTTTTCTCAGTTACAAACTTGCTCATATTTTCTGTACTTTCAAATTCAATATTGTTCTCTTCTTTAACAATAAAATCTTCTTTCGATCCTTAAATATCAGACTTTTTTTGGATATTTGAGGTATATTAAATATTTCTTGTGGATATAGCTATTTAATATAGTAATTAAAATGTGTAGGGCAGTTTTAAAGTTTCTCATTAAAGAAAAAGTTGTTACGTGAGGAAGACTGAAGTTAATGGATCCTCTATTAACCCTTAGAAAACTGAATCCTCACTAACCTGTATGCTTAAAATACCGAAAGGTGTGAAGATTTCAAATAACGTCCTTTCTACTTCCTAAGAAAGAAGCTTCCATTAGCCTTGTAGGACAAGGTGTCCGCAATAAACTGATACAATACATTTGGGAAAACTACACCTGATGCTGCATACCTAAGGGGGAGGGAAGAAAGCAAGATCGCAATCTCGGCCATTTCGGGTGGTTGTGATCGTTTGAGTGAAAGGCTGTCTCGGGCATTTTGGCTTCTAAAGAGTTTAAAACAAACCTTCTTTGTTTGAGCGTTATTTCAGTTTCATTCACTATGACGCATTTTGTAAAATTCTCTACTTTATTTTATGAAACTGCCGCCCAGACGGTGTAGTTGTTAAGGTAGCTGATTGCGATACCAAAGACCCGGGTTCGAATCCCGGAGAAGGCATAGTTGTAACTGTCCGTCCCTCCATAGGAGGTAATGGTGGCCTACGTATTAGGTGCCTCCATGATAAACTGGCCACTACTTCTGGACTTAGCAGTGGCCAAGCCGAAGTCGGCTGAGAGCCCGCTATTAGGGAAAAAAATTAAGAAACTTTATATTTGGATATAAGCTATTACGATCAATATTTTATGAGATAATTGTGTATTGCCCTTTTATAGGTACCCTGCGTAATAAAAATGTTGAATAATAAAACGAAAAAATGACTAATGCAAGATTTTTCATTTATTTCCTAGGAAAAAAAGGCATTTTCATTTAACATAGGAAAGAATAAAATTCAAATTACGTCAATGTTAAGAATAAATAACGTCAATGTTAAGCATATAATGTGAGAAGCTGTTATTCATTAAAAATCACTGATTTTAAATTATCTATGTAGAAATAAATATTAACATTTTAATATACATCGCACTATTACTTTATTATATTAAAATGTGGTTATTTGTTACTCATTATTGCTCTTAGCGATTTTGCGTTTCAAGTTTAGGATTTCATTTGTCCATCACTTTTAAGAAAGCGAGAAACAGTTTGCAGTATTCTTTCGTCTTGCAACAATAAAGCTATGGTAGAAGGTTTTCGTTTTCGGAGTGTATTTAAATCCCTTAAGGCCACAAATACCAGAAGCTTATTTACTTAGACAACTTCAGAAAAGCGCTTCTTCTATGGGGGAAAAACTAATATAAGTAAAAGCAGTAAGTAACATGGTATTTTTAATCTAGCATTCGTTTAGTAACGTGTAAAAAGCAAAAAAAAAAGGGGGGGCGTAAAGAAACTGCATCCGTAATACTCATTCTCAAGTGGTTTCTTTTCAGTTCTTTTTTGGGAATGAATAAATGTTTTATTTCTGAACGTCACTTCGGCTGCTTATTTGTCACCGAGAAGCAATAAGGAAGTAAAATGTGACGTTGATTAAGAAGAAACAAATTACACCCGACGAAAAACGGGAACACCGCCGCTTCCTCTAATAGCTCGGTATACATGTATGTAGAACTAAGGAGATAAAACAATAAATACATATTTGCGAGTTATATTTCATTGTTAATTTGAATATGTGACGGAAGTTCTCGGTGTTCTAATGTTCAGCTGGGGAACTTAATGTACGTTTTTTTCTAGTTTAATAAAAGGGGGGGGGGGTAATTTCTTTTCATACCCATCTACTTTTGCTTATTTTTATACCATACAGTATCAGTTTATAGTACTAAGTTTTTTTTAATATTTTAATCTTTGATCTAGTCTGGCATTTCTTTGTTATGATTTTCCGTAGCCTTCTTTTAAAAGAACCATAAAACTACACAAACATGCATGTTTTTTTATTGTGTTCTTTCTATTATATGCGTTAGAAACGTCTGTAACGTAGTCCTTCCGAGTTTACCATTATGCTGCATTACGTTATGATACCATACTTTATTTTCTGCTTGTGGTGGCACGTGCTGTCATCACACGGAGCTAAGATCTTTAATTATTTTGTCTTCGCACACCCCTTAAATTGCCATTTTTCAGCTATCCTCAATTGTACATTCACTATGACATGAGTTTGTTAATTTAGCTTTCAGATTGAAATTTTACATGATTTATCAAATGGAACAATCTAAAAAAGCTATGTCTCTAACTTTACTATATCTTTTTTTAATTATACCTAAAATTAATGTAATTCTCAGTACAAGAAATATACATTATTTGTTATATGCCTAATATATTTTATTAGTATTTGCGCCATTGTAAATATTCAAAGATATTTCTTATGTCATATTTTACGCAATTTTATACATGCTGATTGTTTTATTGCCAGTTAAAAAGAATTTCCATGCATACTTAGATGATAAGTACTTCCATAAAATATTGTTAAGTTTTTTTCTCTTCTTCGCAGTTTATTTAAGGGTTTACAGATTTTAGTGATTAACGATAATACTTGATGAAGAGTATCAAGACACACTTTATTGGCCAGTATTTTTCAAAACAGCTCCAAAAACACCTTTATAGTCGTCGAAGAACTACTATAAACACGCTGAGACAATTAGCGAGACAGCCTTTAAGCTATCAGGCTATAACGGTGGAGACAGTTTCACGGCAAAGCACCAGAGTACTGCTCCCGACTCTGCTCCGTCGTTCACGGAGCTTTACGTACTCTCCACACTCTCCAAGCCACAACTCGCGATGCACTCGACTATACACTAGAGTACAGCTCCCAACTCGGTTCGGTCGTTCTCGAAGCTCGACACACTCTAAGACAAAACTCGACGATGCACTTACTCGCGATACACTTAAAGATTCTCTCAGTGCACTCGACGACCAACTCGGCATTAGACTACGAGACACTCGCTCACTGACTGACTATCAATTCGATAGACTCCGCACTGATTCACTCTCCGCGTGCCAGCAGGGTTTACGCAGCTTTCGGCTTGTGTTCGAGAACATAATGGGCTAAACTAGTAAGAATTAGTTCCAGAAGATTCTCCATGCGTTTATAGCATATAGCCCATTTTGTCCGCAAATGGACGATTTCTCGCCAAATATGGCAACCCTGCCTTCCCTTGCCCTTTTATGGCAATCCTAAACTTGCTTTGTGGGAAAGCTATCTTACCGCGGCTGGACATTTCGTAACAATATGAGTGATTTCAAAGAGAATTGTGTATTTTGTTGGTAATAGTTTTTCCTTTCGATTAGACATTTAATAATTTCCAAATTAATACATAAATTTTCTGGCCATATACCTTGTACAAAAATACCTTATTCATTCATTTTTTATATGACTAGAACTTCATGAGACTACAAAGAAAATTCAGAAATTTAAATTATCACCATCATCATCATCTTGCTACTTCAGTAAACTCTTCCTCCAAAATGTATAATAATGATTCGAACGTAATCCCAAAATCCAAAAATGTAAGAGCCCCACTAGTAGCCGAATGGCTAACACCACTGAATACTGATGGTTTTGTTCAGTTTGAATTATTTAGTTATGACAAAGTAGACGAAGGTTATCTGTCTAAAGGAAGGGATACTCTTGTGGAGGATTTTCTAATGGAAACTCTCTGACACTTTCCGTTAATATTATTTGTACTTTATCTCGTAGCCACGCTAGTTTGATCCTAGCTATTACTGCTAGTTTGATCCGATGTCAAATCCAAGTCAGTAGGCTAACTACTTGGGTATTTCTCATGGTTTTTTTTTCATGTAAAACAGCCGGAAAACGAGCCGGTTGCGCTTGGAAAGTTCTCCATGAAAGCATTCCCTTCTAAGCAGATAGTTCTCGCGTGCATTCTTGAAACTAAATAATCTAACTTAATATGTTACAGTCACAAAGTAAGTTTTATATTATTCATAACTAGCGGAAGTACTAGTTAAGTTAGATTGAAAGTAATGTATCTAACAACAGAGAGAGTGATACCGCTGTAATCCTTCTCTAATATCGATGAAAAAAAATACGATTCATAGTCAAACAGTTTTCAGTCTCATGCGACATGGAACCCATAAATTTTTGATAAAAATTTTCGATAGGAAAAATAAATTCTCTCTCATTATATCAGCAGCAATGGCACGCAGTTTTTAATGATTTGCGTCTTTAATGAACTAAATGGTCGTAATGATAACAACCAAATGATAAGTTTTTAATGAACCAAATTGTCCTAAAAGTTCAAGTTCTGTCCAATATTTCACCTATATTCAATTTTAGTCAGTTAAATGTGGAAAAAAATGGATTATAATCTATTAGAAATCAATAACGCGAACAATGAAACAAACGTTCTTCTTTATATGTACAGATTTTGTAAAGCTTAGAAATTTTTTCATTAACAAACTCTGCAGTTTGAAAAGCGAGCAGTAGCAACAATTTTCGAAGTAAAGCTATTTTATTTCCAACGCGCAAGCCTGTTGCCACTCTGTAAAATGAGTGCGAAAATTAATGTTTTCAGTGTTTTTAATTAATATCTCGTCTGATTAAAGTGTACGAATATGGGAACAGTCGAAGTGGCTTCCCACGAACTTTTGTAATCGGGAATAATGTATTTAATGTTCGGCAATGCTATTTTTATTTCGTTGTAAAAACTTTAACATTTTTTATTAACAAACTCTACGATTTGAAAGCGAATAGTGGCAACACTTCTCGAAGTAAACCAAATATTTATCTCCAGCGTGCAAGACTATTGCCAGTCGGAAATCTGAAGACGAAAATTAGCGTTTGCAGAGTTTTTAATTAATATCTCTGATTTTAGCTATTTTTACGAAATATGTGGACGTCGACCTTTCGCAGGACTCAGAAAAAAATTGTAGTAAGTTTGGTGACTATAGCTATAGTAGTGACTGAGTTAATAGCGAACAAACACACAAATAGACATTCTTCTTTATATATATAGATATTCTGAAGCAATAATAGGAGTAAGTTACGTAAAATGTCTACGTAGGAGAGATGCATGCCAGTGTAAAATTCAAAGTTAGGCGAGTAAGCAGCTTTAGTTTGCCAAGGATTTGGAATAAAAGTCTCTATTTCGAAATGTTTTTGTAGATAAACTTCACGAAGAAAAGTAGATTTTGCTGAAATTCCAAGCCAACCTAAAACTCTCCCCGCCCTAATTTAATACATAATAAACCGCAAACAGTCACTAAATTCCGTATGAATTTAAAGGAAAAGTGACAAAGAATATAAAAGATAATAAACTTGTATATCTCGCTTTAAATTTAATGACTTTCATCAACTAGCTTTAAAAGTCTTGAATAAGGTAAATTAATTATGCAAATCGACAGTCGGGATTACCGATAGTCGTTCTTACTCCTTGTACGAAGTTAAAAGGAAGTATTGTAATCGCGAAAGATTTCGTGTACCATATTTCAACGAAAATATCTATTTTGACCGCTATCGAATGCAAATTAACTACGTTTTTGGGTAGCATCCATACCTAAGGGCAGAATAAAAGATCCTTCCCCCCCAAATAATTATAAATCTATAAAACTGATTTAAAATCGATTCTGAAGAGACATTTTCGTCATGTACGTCTGTGCGTACGTACGTATGTATGTATATATCTCGCATAACTCAAAAACGAGGAGCCTCAAAACGTTGAATTTTGTATATAGGGCTGCTATAACATGAAGATGTGCACCTCGCATTTTTGTTGCAATCGGTCGCACCGAAAGTATATAAATGTATATATATATATATATATCCGCTTTGTTACTCGGCTCAGAGAGGTCGGTTTCTTTATACTTATAAGTTTGAAAATTGTGCATTTTTTGCTTTAAAAATGATTGAATTATGTTGTTCTTGTCTTTCGGTTAAAGTTTTTATGCCTTAGTTAACCTGCATGCAATAATTGTGAAATTATCAACAATTTAAAAGTTTTTGTAGTGTGGCTAAGCCTAATTTTTGGATATGATGGCGGCCATATTTGTTTACATTTGAAGTTTAGCCGAATAATGGATTTGTTGCCAATCTAGAGAAACTAAGCTTCGCAACAACAAATAACGTCTTTTTTACTATTTCGAATTAAATTATGCTTGATTCATTCTGGAATTATCATTTAAGTTAGCTGATTTTTGCGTACAAATTATAGTTTTATTTGTAAAAATTCCTTTTTAATTGTTTTAACTGTACTTGGCGTTTTATGCTTTTCTATATTTTTCAATTTTTAATGAAGACATTTTGAATTTTTATGTATTTTTGCCTTATCGCGAAGTGAGAACTGATTTAATTAGTAGCGCATGCGCGTTAGGTAAGCGGCGCTGAATCGTCTGCGAAAAACTGTTTCATTTTATTAGCGTAATTTCTTTTGTACATCGTTTTAGATTTATTACATTATTTGAATAGAACATACCGTAATTCTTCAGATGCTATAATTTTTGCTCACTATTATAAAATGAATGAGACGTAACGTTGTTAAGTGAATTAGCGCCGAAGCGTGGCTATGGTAAATAAATGTATGAACTTTAAAGAGTGCATTTATTCTATAGTGATTTATGCGCTACCGACGAAGTAGATTTAATTCAAAATGAGCTAACTGTTAATTTAATATGTTTAAATGAAATGCAGGAAATTTGCGTATAATTTAATATTCCGTACAAGGAAGTCTTACACATCAGATTCTTTTCCAGGATGACCATTTCCACCAAAAAACTAAATTCATCCAGAACCTCGGATGGTCCTGTCAGAGACGGTTCAGTGCTGCATATATTTTTTGATTAGATCCTAAAAGTATAGAATATTCCTAGTTTTTAATTTAAACTTATTTTGGAATTTTTCTACCCCAAATTTGCAAATTTATACCTTATCCTTTGAAATTTTCTCCATCTCTAGTATAATGTTTTTATATACAGCAGCCACCTGGTTCCTTGTTGATATTATTTGCTAACCCTTGTCTGACATGTCAGTGGGTGATAGATTTCCTCGGGGGTAATGGAATGCCGTAAATCTCCTGTGAGATCGGCACCAATGTACTTGTATCCTATTTTATCGGCTTTGGGGAAGAAAGCTGGGTAATAATACAAAGCCTTCGCCGTGGCTCTTTCTCTCTGTAGTAAGCCTGCAAGGAAATTTTCTGGGATAGAAATCCTTATGAAATTTCTGTTCATGCCTGAGATAAATTGACTTTCATTGGCTTTATCTAAATATTCTGAAGAAAGTATTAAGCTTGTGTGAGACTCGGCTAATTAGTTTTATAAATTAAATTACAGTTTCATCGCATTATTTTTCTACTAGGTAACATGTCAGGTCATTATACGTGTTATGAAGTAACCATAAAACTTTGTGTTACCGTGTAACTCGGGAGAATTATTAAATCTTAAATTGATTTAATAGACTGTAAATAAACTTTACGGGAAATAAAAAAATGAATTTTTTCGTGTTGTTAATCTGCGTTCAGCTCGGCTAGCTCAGTCGGTAGAGCACCAGCCACTTCAAGAGCGTGGGTTCGAATCCCACCGCTGCCACTAAAAATTGTTGCGTGCGTACGGGTTCATTATGGATTGAATGCACCAGTCGTTAAAAAGTTAACAAAATTTATTCTTTTCACAAGAAATAAAACAAAACACTGAATTCTTCAGAGATATTCCTACAATGTCACAATATCTCAAATGTTAAACAGAATTCAACTCAAAACAGATAAAGTCAATCCAATGTCACAGCGAATTTGCTACAATCGATCACCGCATTAAGTAAACAAACAGTTCGCTTAAAACAGTTACAACTACAACTGAGATTAGGTGTTCCAATTCGGCTTTTATAAGTTTTTTAATTATTCACTAGAATATTCTGGTAAAACCTCGATTTTTCTCGATTTTTGTTAAATATATTAAAAGCATGCGGTCTTTTATTTTTACCTTTTCGAGCTAGCTTTTTCTTCAAAAATCGTCTGCGTTGCACGGGTAAATAAAGCAATTTTAATTACAATTCTAAATAAATACGAAATCCGTAACACTATCAAGCTTGAAGGTATGTGTAATACATTTCTCCCCAAATTCAAACTGGTTTAACTGGCTTCAAATTCAATTCAGAGTAGTTTCAGATTCAATTCCCATCATATTAAACTGCTTTGCTATAGCATTTTTTTCTGATTTGGCAATGTGTCACTTTTCTTAACTGGATCAGGCTGAATTTTATGTGTACCATTTTCAACAAAGAAATACATTTTGTGGCCTATATCACTTAGAATAACTTTCAGTGTAAAGTTATCATTTGCAGTTATATCCTATAAAAAAAACTCATTTCCGTAATTAAAAAATTTGATGTGAACACCACATGACTGCCTTGTATAGCCTATTAAATTATGAAAATTTTTTGCTGCATTTCATTTAAACTTATTTCCGCGAATTTCATTAGGGATATACGAGTATTTTTCATTCAATTAATTCAGTTGTAACTTCGCGGTAACGGGAAAAAAAGAGAATTAAAATGCATAAAAACTCATAAAAAAAACTCAAAACAGCAAAGCAAAAATACATAAACATTCAAAACATCATCATTAAAAATTGTAAAATACAGAAAAACATAAAACACCAAATACAATTGAAACAGTTAAGAAAACAATTTTTATAATTAGTTTCTACTCAAAAAATAAGCAATTTGGCCGGCGGGCAAGAACACAGATTCTTGGGTGCACAAAACTCATCGGCAAAATGACATAAACCACAATATAGTAAATGCACTCTTTAAAATTCACTGCATTTATTTATCATAGCGACGCTCTGGCGCTAGGTTCACCTAACAGCGTTACATCTCATTCATTTTATAACTCGGAATGGACAAAAATGATATCGTCCGAAGAATTATCTAGTTGTTGCGATTATATCCATTCAAATACTGTAATAAATCTAAAACGATGTATAAAAATAAATTAAACAAACAAAAGAAAAGAAAGAGAGACAGTTTTTCGTAGACGATTCAGTATTTCTCATTCAATTATTTCAGTTCTCACTTCGCGACAAGGCAAAATTACAAAAACACTTATTTCCTCGAATAAATTCCAGAATGGATTAAGCGTGATCTAATTCGCAATAATGAAAAAGGCGTTATGTTTGTTGTTGCGAAGCTTAGTTTCTCCAGATTGACAACAAATCCACTATTCTGCTAAGTTTCAAATGTAAGCAAATATGGCAGCTATGCTAAAATTAATTAGGCAAAACTGAACTTAAACAACTTTTAAATTGTTCATAATTCTAAAAATATTTCATGCAGATTTACTAAAGGCATAAACAACTTAACCGGAAGATAAGAAAAACATAATTCAATCATTTTTAAAGCAAAAAATGCCCAATTTACCAACATATAAGAATAAAGAAACTGAGCTCACTGAGCCACGTAACAAAGTGGGTATATATATTTATGTGCTTTTGGTGCGGCGGATTGCAACCAAAAAGGGAGGTTCACATCTACATGTTATAGCAGTTCTGTATACAAAATTTCAACGTTCTACGGCTACTTGTTTTTGAGTTATGCGAGAGACATACATACATAGCTACATACATACAGATGTCATGAAAAATTTCTTCTTAATCCATTTTAAATCTATTTTGTAATCCTTTCGAGAAGAGAAGGCCTTTATTCTGTCCTTAGGTACAGACGTCACGCATAAATATCCTTAAATTGCATTCGATAGCGGTCAAAATGGATATTTTCGTTGAAATATGGTCCCCGGAATTGTTCGTGATTACGATACTTCCTTTACTTCGTAGAAGGAATTAGAAAAGTTTAATTTTTATAGTGGTGTGCTGTTGTTCCAATTATACGTTTGGTATCATGGATTTATTTCTTGCCCCAGAAGAGAGAGCTATGTCAGATCATCTTCGAAATCGATAGAATCTTTCTCTGAGTTATGTTCAAAATCCACACCTGTCTAATGTTGCCTTTCTTACTTTTTCTAGCACTAGTTTTTTTATCTTCCACTTATATATACTCACAAGCGTGTTTCTTAATTCCTCATCATTTGTGTCAGATACTTCAATAAACATTTAAAGGATTAATTAGCAATTAATTTCTTACTTCATAAATTTTGCATATCTAACTACTGATGTCTATTCAAACATGAAATATTAGAGTACAATGTATTTGCATTTTAGAATATGTAGGTGACTTTTATATTGTTTGTAGTTTGATTAAACATTTCACTGTCGAAGCCGCGTTAAATTCTTCTCATGCTTCAAGTGCCAGATAGCAGAGAACTCTTTTCTTCGAATTTTTAATTCTGTTTACATGATCGATTAACAATGAGCCATATTTGCATAACAATGCGATTATATCTAAAATACTTTACTTTTCTAATTTTCTGGCGATTAGAATTAAGTAGGACTGAAGTGGCGTTTACAGTGTTGCTCACTCATGCTCACTTGTCTGAAATGTAATCCGAAAATTTCTGCTTCTTTATTTACATTTCCTTAATTCGCTTCATCAGTAACGGATTTTAAACTAGTTTAAAATCCTTTTTAGTTTTCTTAGTTATTAATTAATTAGTTAATGAATCCAAGTGATTAGACGGAAAGGTTATACTTTCATATAACCAAAACTAAACTGTTAAAATATTCGTAAATGATGTATGTACATCAGAAATATTTCTGCTATTAGACAGCAATAAGCAACAAAGCCAATGTAGTGAATCTTGGCTTTCAAATAAACTATTATTTTGCGATGTTTTCTTTCTCTATTAAGAAATTTTAACACTAAGTTTACGGACATTTTTGCGTAGTTATATTTACGGAACCCGTCAAATTGACGGGTATATAAGTAACAATTTGGGCATTACTTTCCGTCAGATATAAGTCAACACTACGCTCTAAGTCAAACCGCAGAACTAGGCCTAGGGGTTCAAACCCTGTCCTCGCACATTGGAGACATGGACCTTTTACGAGATAGACTTGTAAGGTTTTAGTTGAACTAACAAAGTTTTATTTTAATTTATATTTTTCTATGTGTTCTCATTTTCAACTTCCCGTTAGAAGAAAGCGCGCGTTTTCAGCGTTATGCTAATTTGAAGTGGAGCCAAGTTATATTTAAGCGAAAGGTAGGAACCTCTCAGTGTGAGAGAGCTTTTAGTCTTTTTTAGACCACGGTCACTCTATTCGACGTTCTCCTGAATAGCTAGCATTTAAATTCTAAGCCGTAGCGCTTTTACGTGATTGCTTATTGAAGTAATTCCAAGTGCGTCAGTATTAGTTAAATCTTGCTACGCACCATTTAGTTTAGAGGCCAACCTCGCGTTATAGCTCTGTGAGCAACGACTGTTTAATTTCTAATTAGTTTTAGTTTAAATTTATTTGATTGTTCATTTTTAGACCCAAGTGCGGTCTCTCTGTATCCCTCCCGATTTGGGAAGTGGTTGTACATAATTGTGATTTAATAAAAGATGATTTTAAATCCCTTTCAAGTGCAATTCTTCTACCACTTAATCACAGTATTCTACCACAGAACATAGCTGCATTCAGCTCCCTGTTCCAGATCAGGATTTAAGGAGTTCAAGAAGATGTTTTCCAAGAATATGCATCGAACACTCAGTCCTGACAGACTAACCCAGTGGGCGAAGTACGCGTCCTCCATCCACATGTCCGCAAGAAGGAGTAGGGAAGATCTGTTTTACTTTAACAGTGAAACCTATGGCGTTTATATCACATAACTGTTTTTAATTATTAAATGTGATACGTTGTATAAGTGATGAGATTATGAAAGTCACAGTTTTTTCAAATAAGATTTAATATATCTCATTAAAGCACTTTTTACTGCATTTTGAGCATTATTTTCACGCATAAGTCTTGTATAAACATCTTTACTTTGGTAAAACAGTAAAAACTCTAAACACAAAATTTATTAACTTACTTTTGCGTACAAATAAAGCAAAATTAAACAAGATTGATAGTACATGTTGCTTTGAAACAAATAAGATAAAATATGCGACATTTTTTTAAACTTTTATAAGTATTTTCAGGCAGTGGTTTCTAAAATTATCATAACATTACAACATGATCATTTACACTGGTGTGCAAAAATTAAGGACGAGACGGTTTTTTTAATATAACTTTGTACAAAAGCTTTCCAAATCAACATATTTAATACCATAAGATCCCCAATACGTAAGGACATGAGTAATGTAAGCAACACTTACTAAAAGAGAAATCAGAGGGATAAAAAGAAGCTTTTTTGAAAAAGTAGAATGGAGCGCAATGCGACTGAAGGCCGAAACATCCCTGTGATGGGTGTCCAGCAAGAAACATCCGGTCTTTAATAGGGGATATGATCTTCCGTGACTGCTAAGCAGGTTTCACATCATTTGTGCATGCTGGATATGTGGTTGTTAATGAGCTGTTGAGACACTGCTGCTCGTTCCTCTTGTCGCACCAATCGCAGTTTCGGAATCGTTACTGGCGATAAGTTACGTGCTGCCACGGGTCTCCATAGTAAGTTCCGTACATGCTTGACGGGATTTAGATCCAGAGACCTTGCCGACCAATCCATGTGTTCAATATCTTCACTCTCCAACAGCTATTCGACAGTAACTGTGCGATGAGGTGGAGCGTTGTCGTCCATGAAGAGGGACTGAGGACCCATAGCCCTTGCGAAAAGACGCATGTAAGGAAGAAGAACCTCGTTACAATAGCAGTCCCAGGAGACGAACCTCCTTGGGAGATATGAAGGTCGTTCCGGCAACCAAGCATTATGTCTGCTCGAACGAGAACTCCACGACCTCCAAAAACAGTCCCTTTTGATGATGTTGAAGGGGTTATTGCGTGTTCTCCGCTCTGTCCAGATGTGTATGTGTCTAGAATCGCAACTCAGACTAAATTTGCTCTCATCTGTGAAGAGTACTTGTCCCCATTCATTGTCTCTCCAATTCCGGTGTTCCCTGCACCACAGAGAACGCTTTCTCCGATGGGCAGGCGTTACAGGTACACACCGTACAGCGCGTCTGCAAACAGACCACCACCGTGCAGTCTTCCGGCCACGGTAAAACGCGATATCGGTCGTCCAGTCGCCTGTGTCGTGTGTCTAGCGATTTCTCCCGCTGTCTGCCGCCTGTTTCTTCTGGCCTGTAAAGCAATATACCGGTCATCTGCGGGTGTGGTTCCTCGTGGACGACCACTACTAAACCCCCGGATAGCTGTTCCTGTAGTTTGAAATTGTCTCCAAAGTCATGAAACGATGCTGTGAGCAATTCCGAACTCTGCAGCCACACTTATCACACTGCGGCCTTCCTCCAACTTCCCAATGATTCGACCTCGGGTAAAAGCATCCAGATGTCGTCTAACAGATTGATCATTCGCCATTTCTCGCTGAGGCAGCAACTCGGTGTGATTTTAACTGCTATACGGAGTGCAATCTCTTTGCCAGAAATACTGATCTTACACCGACAACATGCTTTATACTACTCAGACACTCCCCCATTACGTCTACCTGCATATCTGCGCATGTGCTACCGTACATCACCTTACTTAATCTGCTTATTGGTCTTTCTGTCCGCTCTGCCTCTTCGTTCAGCTGATATGCTAATTTTTCGACTTCGTCCTTAATTTCTGCACACCAGTGTATTTGATTATATGATCATTAATTATTAACATTACAAGAGGATCTTAAGATGATTATTTATTTTAATAATTCATAAAACTCGGGACATAAACTTTCTGAGTGCTATGAAAAAACTAAAATAAATAAAGTAAAATCTGGAAGCATTCCGATTTTATATTACGCCCAAAGGGACTTTTTTTAACGTTTTGTGTGTTACCTTTATTTATTGAATACTATGTTCTACACACGTAAACCACATAAAATTCAATTCAACAGCAATATCACAATATACACTCACGTTTGTGAAAATTGCAACACCAAGAAGGAATCGTCATAATTGAATGCAATTTAATACACAGTTGACTGGTAGTGGTACAGATAAATGATTAAATGTTCAAAGCAAACAAACAAGAACAAGAGATCAGAATCAGTATTTTGTGTGGCCACCACGCGCCGCAATAAGTGCTGCTACACAACGTGGCATGGAGTCAAACAAAGTTTGAATGTCTGACTGAGGAAGAGCATTCCATATCGTTTGTACGCGTACCCAAAGTTCGTCTGCAGACGCAACAGGACGAGGATCACGAGCAAGACGCCGACCAATGACATCCCACACATGTTCAATTGGCGACATATCCGGGGAACACGCAGGCCAAGGAAGAAGCTGTACCTGCTGCGCTGCAAAGAAGGATTTAACAATCCGAGCAGTATGAGGGCGGGCATTGTCCTGTTGAAATACAGCGCCTGGCAAGCTTTGAAGGAAGGGAACAGCTTCGGGCTGTAGAACTTCACGGATATACCGGTTGCTGTTCAGATTGCCCACAATTCGTAGCAATTGAGATCGTCTATGATATGCTATGGCGCCCCAGACCATAACTCCGGGTGTTCGTCCACTGTGGCGTTCGATAATGCACTCCGGAAGGTGGCGTTCACCGGCATAGCGTCTGACACGAATGCGGCCATCATGGTACCACAAATTAAAGCGGGATTCGTCAGAAAACACGACATGCTGCCAATCAGCACGCCAGTCTCTATGCTGATTGGCCCATTGTAGCCGCAGGCGGCGATGGTCGTGCGTTAGGGGGATCCTGTATAAAGGAGTCCGTGCGCGCAGTCCACACTGCAGCAGACGTCTACGAATTGATGAAGCACACAATGAAACACCTGTAGCTATTGACCACAGTGCTGCCAATTGTCTAGAGGAAGCTGTACGGTCCGTCCGCGCCATGCGGACCAGGTGTCTATCATCGCGAGCTGACGTCACATTTCGGGGTCCACTCCCGGATTTCCGAGTTGTCCGACACTCGTCCGTCCACTGCTTCCAAACGCGCATCACTGTGCTGCTGTTACGCTGCACACGAGAGGCTACTGCACGATACGACAATCCAGCTTCACGAAGGCCGATGATTCTCCCTCGTTCAAACTCTGTAAGTTGTTCAAATCTCGCTCTCTTTCGTCGACGAGGCATAAGTACAGATTGAGTTAACGTTTACCACTAGCAGATAACCACCGATAACCATACACGCCTCGCTACAGCCGTCTATTTATTCGGATCCATCAGCCGTTCAGAGGGCGCTGCTCAGCATACGCATGCGCTACGGATTTGCAATTCTAATCATTTGCATATCATGCGCTACATTGCATTTCCTGAAAATTTCAGCTCACTCGCGTAAGTCCTTCATGGTGTTGCAATTTTCACAAACGTGAGTGTATTTGTAAACAACATATCTTTAGAATTTCCGCGCTGGGGATAAAAATGTTGTTTTCTGTACAGTGTTGCCACTGCTCGCTTTCAACTCGTTGAGTTTTTTTTTTTTACCGAAAATTCGTTAAAGTTTTATAAAATATGAAATAGATTAAAACAAATTCGAAATTCGGCCGTCCAAGTGCCCATGTTCGGGTGGAGGACTGCTTTTTTTTAAATTTTATTTCTCTAGATACCGTCGTTTTCTAACAGTGCGAGAAACATACACATATTCAAGCAGATTCTTCATTATTTAATTTCTTTAAATATAATACAGGACGATAATGTTTGGTGGCAACAATTTTCAAACTGAAACCAACATTTGTAGGGTAACGGTGCAAAATGCCGTTTCGAAACTAGTAGCCTTTCTGGGCTACCGCCTCCTTTGGGCTAATAAATAAAATTCACAGTAAATAAAAAAATCTCATGCAGAACTAGAAATAAATTTAAAAAAATAATCACTATAAAATATTCGCGATATTAACTATTACAGTTAAATACTATTTCAACATTAGAATAAATGTATAAAAATTATTAAGGTGTTAAAATCTCTATAATGTATTATGAAATTAATTGAAATAAAACTTCTTTATAGAAATTATACTAAAATATTCACCTGTAATTTTAAAAAAGCAGCACAATTTAGTTAAAATTTGAAACAAAAACTTTCAAAAATTCATTTTTTGGTGTTTTAGTAAATTTTACTAATTTACATCAATAAAAACATAAAAATTGTAAGAGAAATTTGTTTGTTTGAAATTTTCTATTAACTCATATTTAAAATATTATTTTCTAGAAATAGTAGTTACAAGTTTCCTTACAGCATAGGAAAAGCTAAGAAAATATCCAGGCCTGATAGCATGCAGCAGCTTTATAATTATTTGAAACGTTAATTAATCTTGATAAATATGCTAAATTTTTAAAAATCAATCTCAGTTTCCAAAATAAAAATACGTAAAAATTCTAATTCATGAAACGAGGCGCTACAACCAGCTTTGTTTGACAATTATATACGCTGCAATAGCCTGTCAGGACTGAGTGTTCTGTGCGTAGTTTTGGCAAACATCTTCGTGAACAGCTGAAAAGTCTCTAAGTCCTGATCTGGAACAGGGAGCTGAAATCAGCTATGTTCTGTTGTAGATACTGTGCTGAAGTAGTATAATAACTGCACTTGAAAGGGATTTAAAATCCTCCTTTTATTAAATCAATATTATTTACAAATCACTTCCCAACTCGGGAGGGATACAGAAAGTAAAAGACCATACTTGGGTCTAAATGAACAATCAGATAAATTTAAACTAAAGCTAAATAGAAATTTGATTAATCTTTGCTCACAGAGCTAATCGCGGAGTTGGCCTCTAACAAAATGGTGCGTAGCAAGAATTACTAATACTAGCGCACTTGGGTTTAATTCAATAAGCAATCACGTAGTAAGCACTATGGCTTATAATTTAGCTGCTAGCTGGTCAGGCGAACGTCGAACAAAATGGCCGTGATCTGAGACTAAAAGCTCTCTCACACTGAGAGGTTTCTACCTCTGGTTTAAATAGTACTTGGCTCTACTTCAAATTAGCATACGCTGAAAACGCATGCTTCTTCTGACGGGAAGTTGAAACTGAGAAAAGATAGAAAGATTTAAATTAAAATAAAACTTTGTTAGTTTAACTGAAACCTTACAAGCCAACCATTGTTAAGTTTCTATAATCGTGCCTACTCCTCCGGATGTGGTCAAGGGGACAGCCGGGAATACGTAAGACGAGGGAGAAAACCCAGGAATCAGGAATTATAACTTTCACTCCTGATATCTACTACTATGAGTGCTTTCCGGTATCTAAAATATGCCGTTAGGCGCTAGCGTTATTTTTAATTCAGAGTGCATGAGCACTGCGCTCGAAGGCGAAAAACCATCATAGGTGGCAAGTCATAAGGGAAGTGTTTGAAATCGTATGATTCAATTAAAATAAACTGTAAAAAGATTCTCTTAGTTTTAAGAAATATTATTATTAATTTAACTTTCAGTAAATGCTGCTATAATTCCATATCTTAGTTTCAGTAACTATCTAACTAAAGTTTCGTCTGGCAAGAGAAACGTGAGAATAACATTGATGGTCATGTGACTCGTAGATTCAATTTGATTGGAGATTCACAAATTCACATTCTAATTCCTTACGTTAATTACTTTTAAAATCTTTGAAGATTTGAGTTGAATCTTGTTACAGTGAATATAGGAAATGACTTTTAATCATTAGTTAATTTCACCAACGGTGAATTTTGCGCTTGAACATTTTAATTTGCATATTTCTTGAAGTTTGTGGAGGTCCTTCACGTAATTGATTTTATCCAACAGTTAGCGATCTATTTGCATTTTTAATATTTTGGATGATACTCGGAGAGTTCAGTTTTCACATTCGAATTTTTTACGTACTAACATAAAATTTACACTAAATTAGTTCACAAAGTCCATTTGTCTTTGCCAAAAACTAATCTGTGCAAGGAAACTACGAAAACAAAGTTCATGGCTTTGCCAGTTGAAGAAACACACACAATTAAATATGGTTATTTGAAAAGGCACGACACTTATCATTATTTACGCTTTTTACATTACCACCACCTGGTATTGTGGTGGATTGAACGCGGTTCTTTTCACTACTCTCCTGAGTGGAATTATAAACTGTAAAGATTTTAATTGCTTCGTAGGGTGAATTTTCCATACTTGTGAAAAAATTATGCGATATTATAAGAACTTGCTCTTGAATGGATGAGATTTTCAGGTTTTGATGGATTATTGAATTTCTGACGTACCTTGGAGCGTTTGTGATTGCTCGCGGAATTTTGTTTTGTAGCACACTGATTTTTTGTCTTTCTGTCTTGTTCGCTGTCGTCCATGCGGGAACTGCATACAGTAGGATCGGTCGTATTAGAATTATGTAAAGGATTCTTTTTATGCTTAAGTTTAACTTTGAATTCCTTCCTAATAGAAGACATAAAACCATGAAGGCTGCATTCGCTTTATTTATTGTATATTTTATATGCTCATGAAATGACAAATTTTTGTCAATATAGACTCCTAGATATTTATAATACGTTGCAGAGCGAATTAGGATATCACCTATTTTAATTTCAATATATAATTTTTTGTATCTTCTGTACATTACAATACAACATTTGGGAGGGTGGATTTTTACCTTTCACAGTTTGCACCATGCAGATATGTTAATTTGAAATTTAAGTTTGTCAATAGCGTTTTGCGGATTTCTTGAACTTGTTCAAACGACTGCGTTGTCAGCATATTTGAGAACGTTTGACGAGAAGGGCTTCGGCCTACCATTCACATAAGTTCCAAAAAGTTTGGCGAGAGGACTGAGCCTTCAGGGACAGCCTTTATGATTTAGTTTTTTGCTTGAGTACGTATCTTGGCATCTAACCTGAAATGTTCTTCTTTTGCAAAACGACATTATCAGTTTTAGGAAACTATTGGGTAGAATGAAGTTTGATAACTTGTAGATGAGACCGACATACCTCACTCGATCGAAAGCTTTTTCGAAATCGAGGTAGCATGCGGCAAAACCATTTTTCGTTTGGAATTCTTGCGCAATAAATTCTATTAAATTTAAGATTTGGTGAGTCGTCGAGAATGGCCTATTCTGAATCCGAATTGGTTATCATCCATTAATTTCAGTCGCTCTAAATGCTCTGTGAGATGAATGCTTAACACACGCTCAAAAACTTTGCTCCGGCCTGTAACTTGAGACTTCTTTGGGGTTTTTCCCTGGTTTTAAAATTGTAATTAATTACTGAGTGTTACTATTGCGGTGGGAAATATGAGTATCTTATTAAAATTAACATTAAAGATATTTATTAGTAGAATAATGCAATTCCTAGGAAGAGCCTGTAATATTTCATTGTTAATTTTATCAAAATCACGTGCATTCTTCTTTAATTTTTTAATTATGCTATTTACTTCTGTTGGAGATGTTAATTTAATGAAGTCAGAGCTTCTTCTGTGCTTTATGCTATCTATAGCGTGATTTATTTGAGCCTTCGGGTCCCGGTCTTCTTCTGCATGCTCTTCGAAAACTTTACTTAAACTTTCCGCCATTATATCCGCTATTTCTTTTTCTGAGCGATAGGTCTGTTCCATGTGACTTATAGGGGGCAGGTAATTCGGCTGCGATGAGCGTAGAGACTTCGCGATTTTCCAGATCGTATTTGTCTGTATGTCCATATGTTCTAGAAGATTGTTCCAACTTTGGGATCGGTGATTAATTAATTCGGACTTGATTTTTCTTGTTAAGTAATTCATATTTGCTTTATCCAATGGGTTCTGGGTGGGCTGCCAAATTTTGTGGACTCTATTTCTTTGCTGAATTAGATTTTTATTTTCGCTGGGAAGATCCTGGCAGTTGCAACTTTTTCCAGCATAATTTGCATTATCCATTGCTTTTGGTATTTTAGTACTTAATTTGTGTACTTCATTTTCAGTGTCTCCTATGTGGTTTATTCTTATTCTGCAGGGAACAACAGTAATTGATCCCATTTGGGTTGGTCTGTTTCTTACAAGGTCCATGATTGGAAAGGATTGACGTCATCGCCATTTGGCGACACTGGTCGTCAATTTGCTACCTACCAGTCACACGGGCTCCCTGTCGCCCAAGGACATTACCCAAAAAACCCGAGGCGCCACCCTCAGGCAGCTACCCGGGGCTACTAAAACCTTAAGCTCTAAGACCTGCCAGACCGACGGGGCGACCGATAAGCGTTCTTTCTGAAGCCTTTAGAACCACTAGGATCGTTATTTGTATAACCCCGTGGTCGGACTGCTTACGTATAGATCTTAGTCAGTAGCTCCGCAGAGTTCTCTACATCGACCCCCAGGGGGTTCGGGTTTAGGTTAACGGGTACAGGAAACCGCATATTTTCTTTAAAATGAACTTTTTCTAAAACTTCTTGATACATTGACTGGAATTCAACGACTGCAGAGTGTTGCTTTTACGCGTTAGGCATGTACGATTGACACGTGGTGAAACGCGTTGCGTTGATATTGGGTTCGAAGTTTCCGAAAAGTATTTCAATTGAATTGTGGTTTCTATATATTATCTACGTTCTAACTACTTTTACATTTCTTACCAGAACATTAATTTCATAAAGAAAACAGTTCATCAATTATGAAACTAGCTTATCTCTCATTTAGACGCGTATACATAGAGATAGATACACATCACACAGCACTCCCAGATTAAAGGCTGAAGGAGAAGTAAATTTGTGTCTGCACTCGTCAAATCGATAATTGTCAGCATAAATAAATTAGAAAACTAAAAAAATAATGGTTTTTGCAATTTTGCTCATGAAGTCTGAAATCTGTCAAATCGACTGGGCCCGTAAATCTATAAGATATTTCTCCCGCCTTCTTCGCAGGCCTTCGTGGTGTAGTGGTCTGCATGCTCGACGCGTAACCGATTCCCGGTGAAGGCGTTGCTTGTTTTTCCCTTCTCCTGCTTCGTAATAAATTAATGTCTCTACACTGGCGCCCGAACTAAAAAAAGGTTATGGATGATGATTCTCCACCACCGGGATTTGGCGAGTGGGTCCCCAAAACCCCAGTCGACCTTTAAAAGGGGAGTATATAAGGTATTTCTCCCGCCTTCGTGATGTAGTGGTCTGCATGCTCGACGCGTAAACGAGAGGTCCGTGGTTCGATTCCCGGCGAAGGCGTTGCTAATTTTTCATCTCACCTGATTCCAAAATATCTTAATGTGTCTACAAATCTAGTGTTAACATAACAAGGTATAGAACGAAACTTGACATTAGCGTCTTTAGAAAGGCATTTTGAATATTTTGCTTAATTGCCCTAGTTACAATGCCTATTTCGTAGCCTCCATTATAATACTTGCACAGTCATTACGTTATTTGGAAGCAGGAGACTTGAAAAATAAGCAAGCCCTCGCCCAGACTCGAACCCTGGACCTCTCGAATACGCGCCGAGTGTGCTAACCGTTACACTACGAAGGCAGGCTGAAAGGAGGGAGAAAATACCTTACATACTAGATCCCTATTTGCATGTGATTTATAACTTTCTATTCAAAAGTTAGTTATTCGCTTGCTTTTTTCATTTGTTCTCATTCCATTAAGTTCAGTTTTCAGATTATTAGCAATAATCGACAAATATTTTTTTAAAAAATCCATCAAATTGTCGAGCACAAGAAAGGGAATAAAATAAAATATGTAGGGCGCAATATAATCAGAGACACAGTGAGATTTATCTAATCTTTGGTTGCGTGTGCTCCGGTAATTTTTCTGTGCCTCTCATGTACCTCGAAAAGATGTCAAATGAGACGATGGCTCCTCGTAAATTACCTCAAAATCGTTCTATTAAGCATCCTTCATATGTAGATTAGGATTCTATTTATTTTATAAGTTTATGAACTCAAATTCAAACGCAAAATTCTTGAATACGATCAGGCGCAATGGTACATTTAATCGAAATGAAGCGTGTTTAATCGAAACGCAAATCACAAATTCGTGAGACTGGTAGATAAAACAAAAGCCTGGTATAATTAATTACCGAGTCCCTCATTTTACCAGCTTGTACGAAAATTGTCGAAACTATGACTGGAGTCGATGGACTAAAAGAAAATGAAAAAGGTATTGCTTTCAAATAGTACTATTAGCAAGCATATTGAACGCATGTCACTTAGCATAGAAGCAAAGTTAATCCAGAAACTTTGTAAGATTAAGAAGATTTCTTTATGATTTAATAAATCAGCATAGGTTAGTAACTTTCACTTGTTCGAGTTCCTGATGCGAAAGCGTTTAAAAACACAGAGCAACACTTGGAAGCAAATCTATAAAGTGATCAACCAAGATAAATAATGAAAATTAAATTTAATAGCCGAATTGCGTACTTTTTTATACTAACGTCGCGCTGCTGCAGTGACAGGAAACGTCCATTTCCTAAGTTTGGTCTGAAAACCCTGATGTTCAGATGAAACATTTCTTTATTACACTGAGAAGATCTTACGTCAAATACTATATCTCTGGAAACAAATCGCGCACTTAATAACATCTTAAAATTGACGAATGTACACAAAAATAGACCGCTTTAATTAATCTTTTTTTTTAATTTTACGTGATCACGGCGTGATAATCTACGCTGTTTCATACTGAAGTATGAAACGGCGTGATAATCTACGCTGTTTCATACTGAAGTTTGTTGACTGTACTGAGCTAGAGTTCTGCCCAGATTTGAAGGTAATGTTACGAAATGTCCAGCCGCGGTAAGATAGCTTTCCCGGAAGCATATAAGCATTCTGTACCGCGCCACGCACACAGGGGAAAATCCCTCCTTGTGATTGGATATGGCTTCCGATGACATCAGTTCCTCTACGCTTATTAACGCCTTGACTTTGCTTGGGTTCGACGGTATACCTCCATATCGTTTGTTTACATTTTGAGAAAACTACCGAAAAGATTACTATGTGTGTTGTATTTTTATTGCTATGAGGTTACTCTTACAACACTGTAATGTAGATAATTTAATATAAAAAATGTAGTTTTTCTCCTAGAGAGAAAAAGTATTATTTCTTCTTGTGCTAACTCCATAAATGTGTATTAACACTAACCGCAGACATTTTTAATAAATGTATTCTTAATTTAAAACCCTACATATTAAAAATGTTGCGATTATTAATTCATTATTTCATGTGCATTATGTATCCATTCTCTACAGATGCAATCTCTAAAAGCATGAGACAAGTCATTTTTCGGAAATAGCAAAAACGACGTTGGGAGCTAACATAGTACACAGGAATTTCGCAATATTTATAACCAGTTTGAAAAAGTAAAATTTATTTTTGAAATTAGACTAATAAAGATTTGGAACAGAGGAATACAGATACGTGTTTTAAATTGAATAATATTACTTTAGGAATGTTGCCCATTTTTTAATGTGTGATATCTTTTGTACTTTTGCATAAAAATACTGGTTGTCAGAGAAGGAAGTTTCTTTTCTTATACACGTGCATTAAATTCAGCAACAATACTGAATGCACTTCTTGTTTCATTTAAGGCAACAGAATATTAGAAATGACATGGACATTAAACATAAAATAACATTTGCAAAGGAAATATTTTCTGCAATGTGAAAGCAACAGAAAGCAACAGAAGTGCAATAACAATAATATACTTACTAGCACACAATGCCGCCTTAGTTCGTTCAAGATCGTCGTGTTTTGGTTTTTGCACTAAATTCATGAACACACATATTTATATAATCTAAGCGCTTAAGATTGCTTCTGATATTCACAGCATCTTTAAAATAGAATAGGAAGCCATCTGCATAATGCTGCAGCTAAATGTTTTTCGTTTCAAGGAAAACAAACTATAATTTTCACGCCCGTGTCACTCATCGAAAACAAAACCATAAGAATCCCATCTGAACGTCATTACGCCCATAGAAATGTGATGTCATCGGAAAGTATGTCCAATCGCAAGTACGTATTTTTTTCTATGCTCGTGGCGCGGTACAGAATGCTTATATGCTCCCCGGAAGGCGAGTTTAGGTTTTCCAGGAAATGGAAAGGGAAGACAGGATTGCCATATTTGTCGCGAAATTGTCCATTTGGCGACTAAACTAAGACTATGCCGTAGACGAATGGAGAACATTCTAGAATGAATTCATACCGGTTTCGCCCAGAATGTTCTCGAAGGCAGGCCTAAAGCTATATAAACCCTACCTATACGCGGAGTAGCAGCCTAGTATCTCGACAGTGGATCGTGAAATGCGTCGAGCTGTGCGCCGCTGAGTCTAGTGTCGAGTTGGTCGTCGAGTGCATCGAGAGTGTGCATCGTTGAGGCTATCGCCTATCTCGTCAGTAAATCGTCGAGTTTTATCTTGAGTGTGTTGAGCTCCCACAGCGATTGACCGAGTCGGGAACTGTACCTTTAGTGTTTAACGTAAAACTGTCTTCGCCATTATAGGCTGACAGCCTGAAGGCTGTGTTTCAGCGTGTTTGTCGTAGTTTTTCCACGATTGTAACGCGTCTTTAAAAGGTCTTGTGTAATACTAATGAATAAACGACATTGTGTCTTGATTCTTCATCAAGTGTTGTCATCAGTCACTTCAAATTCACGAACCCGTACAGAACGGAACAGCAGAATCAAAAATGTTTTTGAGGGTATCTCTCAGTATTCAGCTAAGCTGGACCACAACTATTGAGGATAAAAAAAAGCTGCTATAACGCTATTTAAACACTTAAATGAACTTATTGGAAAAATGCTACGATCGATTGAGAATATATTAACTAGTAATGACAAAATACGAATTCAAACACAAAATTCAACAGGTAGGATGTGAAGAATCCTGTTTACAAAAAATACCTAATGTCTCTACACTGTCGCCCGAACTGAAAAACTTGGTGGATGGTGATTCTACAACATCAGGATTTGGCAATTGGGTCCCCATACCCCAGTCGCCCTTTAAAAGGGGGAATATATCAGGTATTTCTCCAGCCTTCTTCGTATGCCTTCGTGGTGTAGTGGTCAGCACATTCGGCGCATGCTCGAGAAGTCCGTGGTTCGAATTCCGGCGAGGCATTGCTCATTTTTCATCTCTCCTGTTTTAAAAAGATACCTAATGTCTCTACAAGACAACCACGAAAGAAATCATGAAAGGAGCTTAAAGCGACAGTGTCACGAGTCCAGCTACGCAAGATTGTTCCATCTGAAATCTTCAACTGGCGTTCCTAAAATAATAAAAAGAAAAAGAAAAGAAAATCTGAAATTATCTTTGGAATTCACAGTCTCAGGCGCTGGAGATAAAAATGTTTTTTCTGTGCAACGTTGTCATTGCTCGCCTTGAAATCGTCGAGATTGTTAATCAAAAATTCGTTGAAGTTTTACAAAATATGAAATCGATAATAATAAACCATAAAATAAAATAATAATAAAATCGATAAAACAAATTCCAGATTTCAAATTCAGGGTTCCGGATGCCCATATTCGCAGCAGGATTACGTCATTCAAAATTGGATGGCTCTAGGTACTTATCAGAATACGAGAAACATACACACATTTTTGTACATTCTTCATTCTTTAATTTCTTTAAATATTTGGTGGCGTCAGTTTGAAACGTGAACCGACATGTAATGTTTCCGACGCGAAATTACAAAAGGAAAATAATAGTCCTTCAGTGACTTCACATTGACTTCACTTCAGTTCGTGTTAAAAATTACAATCTGAAAGGATTTAGATTTCTAATTGTGTGCCTGCGTGTGCGTGCGTGTGTGTGTGTGTGCGCGTGCGTTAGTGTTACTGTTATTGTTAGTCTGTGATGCAACGCTCTCAAACAGCTTCGACTGATTAAATCTGTTTAACATTAGTTTAGTTTCATATTTTCTATTTTGAGTTCAAGGCCAAGTGCGTGCTTCTTGTACGTCCAAGAGGGGCCATCTATAAATCTACTTTGAATTAGAATAAAAGTGTACTTAAATCTTTTCTGGAGTTGTTATTTGCTCAGAAGAACTCAGCGAATAATCGCTAGGTTCTTCTCTATTCTAGCTTTCAAGGAATTCAGTTTTGGCTAGAACATTCTATACACATATATGCGCGCAGATTCTGCATTATTCAATGATAGAGCTGAATTCATTTCTTCTTTTTAAAGATTATCAAATCATCAAATCTTCAACAATTTAAAAAATTTCGAATGTATTATACATGAACTCAGAACTTAATTTTTAAAAATTATTTACCATATTTCTAACGATATACACTCACGTTTGTGAAAATTGCAACACTAAGAAGGAATCGTCATAATTGAATGCAATTTAATACACAGTTGAGTGGTAGTGGTACAAATAAATGATTAAATGTTCAAAGCAAACAAACAAGAACAAAAGATCAGAATCAGTATTTTGTGTGGCCACCACGCGCCGCAATAAGTGCTGCTACACGACGTGGCATGGAGTCAAACAAAGTTTGAATGTCTGACTGAGGAAGAGCATTCCATATCGTTTGTACGCGTACCCAAAGTTCGTCTGCAGACGCAACAGGACGAGGATCACGAGCAAGACGCCGACCAATGACATCCCACACATGTTCAATTGGCGACATATCCGGGGAACACGCAGGCCAAGGAAGAAGCTGTACCTGCTGCGCTGCAAAGAAGGATTTAACAATCCGAGCAGTATGAGGGCGGGCATTGTCCTGTTGAAATACAGCGCCTGGCAAGCTTTGAAGGAAGGGAACAGCTTCGGGCTGTAGAACTTCACGGATATACCGGTTGCTGTTCAGATTGCCCACAATTCGTAGCAATTGAGATCGTCTATGATATGCTATGGCGCCCCAGACCATAACTCCGGGTGTTCGTCCACTGTGGCGTTCGATAATGCACTCCGGAAGGTGGCGTTCACCGGCATAGCGTCTGACACGAATGCGGCCATCATGGTACCACAAATTAAAGCGGGATTCGTCAGAAAACACGACATGCTGCCAATCAGCACGCCAGTCTCTATGCTGATTGGCCCATTGTAGCCGCAGGCGGCGATGGTCGTGCGTTAGGGGGATCCTGTATAAAGGAGTCCGTGCGCGCAGTCCACACTGCAGCAGACGTCTACGAATTGATGAAGCACACAATGAAACACCTGTAGCTATTGACCACAGTGCTGCCAATTGTCTAGAGGAAGCTGTACGGTCCGTCCGCGCCATGCGGACCAGGTGTCTATCATCGCGAGCTGACGTCACATTTCGGGGTCCACTCCCGGATTTCCGAGTTGTCCGACACTCGTCCGTCCACTGCTTCCAAACGCGCATCACTGTGCTGCTGTTACGCTGCACACGAGAGGCTACTGCACGATACGACAATCCAGCTTCACGAAGGCCGATGATTCTCCCTCGTTCAAACTCTGTAAGTTGTTCAAATCTCGCTCTCTTTCGTCGACGAGGCATAAGTACAGATTGAGTTAACGTTTACCACTAGCAGATAACCACCGATAACCATACACGCCTCGCTACAGCCGTCTATTTATTCGGATCCATCAGCCGTTCAGAGGGCGCTGCTCAGCATACGCATGCGCTACGGATTTGCAATTCTAATCATTTGCATATCATGCGCTACTTTGCATTTCCTGAAAATTTCAGCTCACTCGCGTAAGTCCTTCATGGTGTTGCAATTTTCACAAACGTGAGTGTATTTTTTGATGAAAGAAAAGCAAAAATTCCTTGCAGTATTGCGAACAAAACCCGCATCTCCAAGTTTTGTTCTTCAGGCTACTAGCACGCTATTATCGCATAGCAGTTTAGCATTTATGCTTTCGATGATACAAATGAAACTTTCATAATCTATCGCTGCTTCGCAAAGCCATCGCATTTTGTTTGAATATGCAAATCATTACTCTTTCTAATCTTCAAGGAGGATGTTTTTCTTTGCATTAGTAACTCACCATGTTTTGAATATTTCAAGCGTATTATTATAATATTGTCAAGTGTGTGCAATGTGATATCTGAACTACCATAGTAAAAGATAGTGAGTTTCATTCAGTCTTGTAATAAAGAATTTTTGCGTAAAAGGAAGCGATTTGAACTACTAAGAAATCTAGAGGGGTTCTGAGAACTCCTTGGATTACTCCAATTTATATTAAACAAATTTGCTTCCTTGCACGAAATGCATGAAGTATTGTAATCACGAAGAATTCCGGGTATCATATTTCAACGAAAGTATCCATTTTGACCGCTATCCAATGAAACTTAACGATGTTTTTGCATGATATCTGTACATAAGGATTAAATAAAGAAACTTCTCCCCCCAGACGTATTATAAAATCGATCAGGGGTGTTGGAAGCCAAAAATCTTCAAAAAATGGTGATTTCGGATTTTTGCATTTTCAAATTCTCTACACTTTTAGCTTTCTAAAAATACTATACTTTAATCTCTATGAAAATTAGAACTTTAAAAAATCTAGTTTTATTTTATCATCGAGTGCTTTGATAGATGAGGATTTTTACGTAAAAACGCGTTTTTCTCCAAACGTGATTTTTTTATACTCGATGTACCTTTTCTCAGGAACTACTGCTCCCAGGTACCTAACATTTTTATGGCTTATTTATTATATTTTCTAATATTTACTGAAATGAGCTTTTTGTGATAAATTAAGATAAAAAAAATTCACAAATTGTTTTGCGGGAGAAAAGTGCTAAATTTTACTATGCCTAATAAAATAGTCTATAAATGAGTCTAAAATTCAAAATGTTTCAAACGCTCATTTCAGTATAATCAGATAAGTGTACGTTAATTACACAAAAAATTTCAAGAGTATATCTACAGCAGATTTTGAGAAAAGGTACATCGAAAATGTCCAATTTAACATTGTCGGTATAGGGGGTTCCGACACCCCTTCAGAAGAGGTGTTTTCGTGTCGTTTGTACGTAAGCAAGTACGTATGTATGTATCTCGTATAACTCAAAAACGAATAGCCCCTGAACGTTGAAATTTTGTATATAGGACTGCTATAACATGTAGTTGTGCACCTCCCCTTTTTGTTGCAATCGTCCACACCAAAAATATATAAACACATACACATATACCCACTCTGTTACTTGGCTTGGTAAGCTCAGTTGGTTCTTATTCTTATAATTTAAGAATGCACAGTTTCCAACACATGTACATTTCTTGCTTTAAAAATGATTTAATTATGCTATTTTGATCTTCCGGTTAAGGTTTTTATGCTTTTAGTTAATCTGCATGCAATAATTGTAAAATTACCAACGATTTAAAAGTTCCTTAAGTGCGGCTAAGTCTAATTTTTGTTACCAACAGCAACCATATTAGTTTGCATTTGAAACTTAGCGGAGTAGTGAATTAAGTCAGTTTCTGCACCTTCAGTGTCTTTTTGCTCAGTGGGACCAAAAGTAAACTTGTGCACGGAAAAATCTGCCTTGTTGCCTGCCAGCCAAATTGCCTGTTTTTGCACAGAAACTTTAATTTTAATTGTGAAAATTGCTTTTTTAACTGTATTTGTTGTCTTATTTTTTTCTATATTTTTCAATTTTTAATGAAGATATTTTGAGATTTTATGCATTTTTGCCTTGCCGCGAAGCGAAAACTAAATTACGTGAATGAAACAATTGTCTCTAATGAAATTCCACGAAGTAAGTTTAAATAAAATGCAGCAAAAATACGTATAATTTAGTATTCCGTACAAGGAAGTCATGTGATGTTTTAACGTAGTTAAATTAATTATATTACCTATATTTTACGCATTTAAAGTATTTTTATTTTTAACTAGCTGTACCCGCCCGGCGTTGCCCGTGCATTTAGAAAATGCAGATAAGTGAATAGCGCAGGAATAGTAGTGTAGGACATGTAGACTGTCTCTCTCTCTTCCCCCCCCCACACACACAACATTCCCCGTCGATAAAAAGGAACAATATATCCTAACCATGAGCCATCTGTTAAAAAATTAGTTTAAATAAGAACAGACCTCATATTAGCACATGCTAGGAAACCGTAGTCATGTGGTTATAATCATTGGTCTGAAGTTTAAAGAAAAGTAAAACATAAAAAATTCAAAATCAAAGATAGGAAAGAGTTGAAAGGGAAAGATAGAGAGTACAGTACAGAAAAAATAAAAAGTAACGAAAACATGGATGAAATAAAACATCCTGCTTACAGGAAATTTGGAGTTGAGAACCAATTAAATTTTTAATTTAAGTGTAAGTTAAACTTAGATGACAATGAATTAGAAGAGGAGAGTGTTTGTGTATGTTTGTGGAGCTCGGGCTGGGGTCGCAAGGGCCCCTGACCGATTAATGTCTGTTGGTACTGCAGCACTGGGAAGCAGCACCATTCGGATTATTGCTCATGCTCTCAAGAGAGCACTAAACAATAACATCATCATTTAAAGCATGACAGTCAGAGTTAGTTTGGGAGAGTGGAGAGTGGCAATAATTTTTCTTTAGATTGTCCTTTTCGTTAGAGAGCCTCGGGATAAACTATATTTAATGTTCTTCCATTCGGAGCTAAGATGTGTAGATTATCGGCATTACCAACTCTTGAACAACCCACGTACAGTTGACCATGGGAGAAACACGGCTTACGGAGGTCGAGCCCTACAACTTTGAGAGATTGTCCTTGTGCCTTATTAATGCTCATCGCGAAACTCAAACGAACAGGGAATTGTAGACGCTTAAACTGAAACGGGAGATCGGAAGGGATTATAGGAATTCTTGAAATAAACACATCTTCGCCTGCAGCATGTCCGGTCATGATGGTGGAATTGTTATAAATCGATTTAATAAGTTGAAAATAAATGATAGCAACAAATCACAATAATAGCAACACAATAATGCAAATTAAGAAACAAAAACTGAAGAACAAAAACTTTATAAAAAATAATTTTTTT
>KK120442.1:62430-76159 GCA_000611955.2 Stegodyphus mimosarum
CAGGGAATTGTAGACGCTTAAACTGAAACGGGAGATCGGAAGGGATTATAGGAATTCTTGAAATAAACACATCTTCGCCTGCAGCATGTCCGGTCATGATGGTGGAATTGTTATAAATCGATTTAATAAGTTGAAAATAAATGATAGCAACAAATCACAATAATAGCAACACAATAATGCAAATTAAGAAACAAAAACTGAAGAACAAAAACTTTATAAAAAATAATTTTTTTAAAATTTTTCTAATTCAAAAATCGAAAATCGGGCTTCGAGGTCTGGTGGCCAGCCCCTTTGTGCTTCCGTGTAAAAAATTCCAGGTCCCTGCGTGCGATAGATTTGGCTGGAGAGCTCGGTCAGACAAATGGACAGACAGACAGACAGACACATTACACTTGCTTTTATTATGTAAGATGCGTGTAAAGTAAATATTTTTAACAGTAGATTTTAGCTCTTGTATAAAATTCTGTCATATTTACATTCAGTTTTTATAATAATATTACTTCATTTCTATCCACAATGATCATGATACTTTCTATTGATTGTAATAGCAAATGAATGAAAATATTAATGAAGTTAATTTTTTTTCTTTCAGATGACGACAGCCGTAGCGTGATCAGTGCTGTGCTACTAGTGTCTCTAGCGGCGTTAGGTACTCTGGCGCTTCTTGCAGTAGCGGCTGTTGTAGCTGTTGTCAAAAACAAAAGAAATGCATCTAATGAAGGTATGCTATAACAATTTTATACTTCACAATAGACACAAAACTGAAGCATTTTGTAAACTGTTATCATTTGAAGTTTTAGAATGGAACAGTTTATAGGCGGAGTTTTTTACATAACAATGAACAATTATTAGTCCAAAGGGGCTTTGTCCCTGAAGGACTATTGTTTTCGTTTTGCGATTTTGCTTCGGAAACATTAAAAGTCTGTATCACTTTTCAAACTGTTGCCACAAAATATTGCAGCCCTGTATTATATTGAAAGAAATTAAATAATGAAGAATCTGCATAAATGTAGGTATATTTCTCCCATTGTGATAAAACGACGGTACCTAAAGACATCGAATTTTGAATGCCGCCATCTTGCTGCGAATAGAGGCATCTGGAAACCCAAATTTCAAATTTGGAATTTGTTTTATTAACGATTTCATAGTTTGTAAAACTTTAACCAATTTTTGATGAACAAACTCGAGGATTTCAAAGCGGGCCATGGCAACGTTGTACAGAAAAAAAAACATTTTTATCTGCAGCGCGTGAGACAGTGTGTAGGAAATTCTAAAGATATGCTCGGTTTAAAATTATTTTGCGATATTGTTCTTTAACTGAATTTTATGGTTTAAATGCGAAGAACATGATATTCAATAAATAAAAGTAACATACAAAATGTTTAAAAAACGTTCCTTTGGACGTAATTTAAAATCTGAAACCTTTCAGATTTTGTTTTTTTTTCCTTTAAGTGATAGCTATGATTTATTTTCACTCTTATTAGTTCAATATTTTATTGTTAGAATTGCTTTTACTTCGAATTTTAAAATCCAAAGAAACCAAAATAATGCAAAAATTGCTTTCATAATTATTTATAAAAAATATGTAGTTGAGATGTATATTATGATAAATTCACGGCATGTGTTCACAAGCATGCGAATATTATTGACGTTTCAAGTTTTTCTTTTTTGTTACATCAAAGAAAAAAAATATTTGCTTACAAAAAATGATAGCTAATTTAGTCACAGATTTATTTTAAAATTATGAATTTTGATTATGGATTAGGTATGCATTCCAAAATATATTTAAACCGATTTTAATACTTATATCTAAATTAAAAACGGTATTTAACTTGTGACAAACTAATGCTCTCGAGTTCTATACTTAATAAAGTTTTTAATTTAATCACAAAAATCATTGTAAAAATCAATGTACTTTAAAAATGGGACAAAATGGATCACCCAGATTGAGGCCACATCAATAATTATGACTGGAACTTTAAAGCCTAAGAACTATAAAGAACTTTTGTCAGGACTGAGTGTTCTATGCATACTTTTGGCGAACATGGTCGTGATAGCATCAAGTTTTTATCTCGAACAGAGAGCTGAATGCAGGTTAAGTGGTAGAATAACTGCACGTAAGGACGGTTTTAAAATTACCCTTTTATTAAACGACTATTTACAGCCACTTCCCAACTCGGAAGGGATAACAGAATATAATGACCGCACTTGGGTCTAAACTAAACAATCAAGTAATTTAAAATAAAGCTAAGTAGAAATTAAGTAGTTGTTGCTCACAGAGCTATAAACTTGAGGTTGGCCTCTACGCTAAACTATTAATGGCGCGTAGCAAGATTTAGCTAATACTAGCGCACTTAGATTTCTTCAATAAGTAATAGCGTAACAGCGCTAAGGCTTAGAACTTAAATACTAGCTAGTCAGGTGGACGTCGAACAGAGCCGCAGTGATCTGAGACTAAAAGCTCTCTCACACCGAGAAGTTCCTTGCTAATCCTTAAATACAAAACCTGGCTCCACTTCAAATTAGCATAAAGCTGAAACGCTCGCTCATTCTAAGGGGAAGTTGAAAGAAGAACTTGCAGGAAAGAGAAAATTAACATAAAACTTTGTTAGTTTAAACTAAAACCTTTCACTTTAACTGCCTAAAGATAGAATTATAAAAAAACTGTAACTGCCACTGTAACTGTAACTGTAACTGTAACTGAACTGGAACTGGAACTGGAACTATAAAGAACTATAAGCGCCTAAATATTTTCTGAAGTTCTGTAAGAAGCGCAGATTAAAAGAATTACTGAAAATAATGCTTTAAATATATTTTAGTTAATAATTTTGAATAAATTTCGATAATTGAAAAAGAGGCTGTTTAGAATTAACCGCACAAAAATATACCTTCAATAAGTGCTTTAAAACTGCAAAAGTACATTTACCATATTAAGCTCGAGAGTTCTTTTTTATTCCAGTATTTTAAGTACAATGTGAAAAATTCAATCGACTAATTCTCTTAATAGCGCTAAAATGAAATGCAAATACCTAAGGAGGATCATTACATGAAGTAGTTTCTTATTAACCTATTTATTTTCCTTAACATTAGCGTTAGGAATACTTAAATATAACAATGTTGCCTGAGTGCGGGTTCGTAATAGATTGAATGCTCACAGGTCCGATGATAGGTTAATAAAATTTATTTTTTATTAAATGAAACACTTCAAATTTCTGGAATTTTCCACAAAAATTCTCATATTGGTGTTCACAGTATCACAGAGTGTAATCAGTAGTTACACTTCAAACTCTCAAGAACGTTAAACACAATGCAACGCAAAGCGCATCTAAAGAGAAAGCTAACCCGAAGATATCTCAGTTCACGCTAAACTAACAACCAGCAACAACAATAGCCAACTAAGAGCAAATACTCTCTCCCCCGCTATATATAGTTTTCACCTGGCCGCCAAGATATTTCTAGAACTTTCTGCTTCTCGAAATTACTGAAAGGCGATATGAGGATCGAGTTACGGTTACAGCTAATATAGTGATCAATTACGTTTATTCAGTAACAATACACATTACTGTGATACAGGGATTGGACAAATTGTAGCTAAGTTTGGCGAGTTTGGGCGATTTCTCGCCAAATTTGGAGACAAAATAAGTCGCCAAAATCATTGCCAGCTTGACGATATCTCACCAAATTACCGAGATACGAATTTACTCAATGTTAAATGCACTTGCCCCTGTATTCTTACTTTTCCCGCATATCCTCTCTTTCAGATTTTTTGTATGTTACATTGCACAGAAAAATGCAACAATTTCACATATAACTGCACTAAAATCATCTACCTATGCACACAATTAGTACCAATAATCACTTACGAGGCCTCTGTTCAGAATATGCGGAGAAATTAAAGTTTTGATAGTCTGCATCATGTGAAACCTAATCTGTTGATACAGAGTAGCTTACATTAAGCTGTTAACATGGAAAATTTTAGAGAACACTGTTATGCAGTTAGCAAATGAGAGTTTGATTTATATTTTAAAGTATTCGTGCTTTTCATACCTCCAATCAATGCACAGTAGAACAATCAATCTGTACTATTAATATATTAGTAAATTCAAACTCTCGTTTCATACTTCACTGTTATCGTATCTGTAAAATTACTTTATTCAAAATATTATCCGAATTTGATCTCTTAGTTGTTATACTGGAGTTTGCTAACAACAGTAAAATAATAGGTATTATTATTTATAATGAGAAACCAAGGGAAAATTTTAATTTTCCGTAATGTCACTGAGACCACAGAATACTTAAATTTTCATGACATCAAAAACCAGTGTATCAAGAAAGCTGACTTTATATAGTGGCAAATACGCAACAAGAATACTGAAACTCATCTATCGTCATTTATCATCTTCTGTCACCAGGTGCCCATTTCACTTCTGGTTCTTTGATCTTCACTTCCTTCTGCTTTATCATCATTTTCCTACGCTGCGTCCTTTCAGATAAAAGAAACGACAGTTGTCTTCACAATAACTGAAATCTGAAGGACTCTATGCAGCAATCGCTTTTTACTTCCTTGTGCGAAGTAAAAAGGAAGTATTGTAATCGCCAAAAATTTCGGCTATCATATTTCAACTAAAATATCCATTTTGACCGCTATCGAATAGAATTTAACGATGTTTTTGCTTGACATCTGAACCTAAGGACAAAATGAATGACTCTTTTTCCCCCAAAAAAATATAAAGCTGATTTAAAATGGATTCTGAAGAGTTTTTTCGTGGCGTCTATGCGTACGTACGTACCTTATCTCGCATGACTCAAAAACGAGTAGCCCCAGGACATTAAAATTTTGTATATAGGACTGCTGTAACATGTAGATGTGCACCTTCTATTTTAATCGCTATCGACCGCACCAAAAGTATATATATATATATACATATCCACTCTGTTACTCGGTTCAGTGAGCTCAGTTTCTTTATTCTTATATGTTCGTAAATTGAGCATTTTTTTCTTTAAAAATGAATGAATAAAGTTGTTTTTATCATTTGGTTAAGGGTTTTATGCCTTTAGTTAACTTGCATGGTATAATTATAGAATTATCAACAATTCAAAAGGTTTTTAAAGTACGGCTAGGCCAAAGTTTTTTGGTCGTAGCAGCCATGGTTGTTAATATTTGAAACTTAGCAGAATAGTATATTTGTTGCCAATCTAGAAAAACTAAGCTTCGCAACAACAAAGATAACTCCTTCTTTTATTATTGCGAATTATATCATGCTTAATCCATTCTGAAATCTATTCGAGGAAATAAGGGTTTAAGATTTACTTCGTAATTTTTAATATAGATGTTTTGAGTTTTTATATATTTTTGCCTTGTCGCGAAGTGAGAACTGAATTAATTCAATGAGAAATACTGAATCGTCTGTGAAAAACTGTTTCTTTTGTTTCGTTGGTTAATTTCTTTTAGATTTGTTTGTTTGGTTAATTTGTAGAGACATTAGGTTATTTAGTAGCAGGAGACATGAAAAATATGCAATTCCTTCGCCGGGAATCGAACCACGGACCTCTGAAATACCGGCTCAGTGTGCTGACCATTACACCACGAAGGCACGCTAAGAATGTGGGAGATATACCTTATAAATTCATTTTAGATTTATCATAGTATTTGAATACAACATGTGGCAACGATTAGGTAATTCTCCAAATGATACAAATAATTTTTGTGCTTTCTGAGTTATAAAATGAATGAGATGTAAGTGAAGCTAGCGCCAGAGCGTCGCTATGGTAAACAAATGTACTGAATTTTAAAGAGGCGTTTATTCTATTGTGGTTGATGCGCTATCGACAAAGTAAATTTAATTCAATCCAGTAAGTTTAAATGAAATGCAAAATGCGTATAATTTAATATTCCACACAAGGAAGTCATGTGGTGTACACATCAGATTTTTTGTACTACCATGCGAATTCCACACTCTTTTGGTGCCAAAAAATCTTTAAATTCGTACTGTATGCTGCGGAGAACCAAACACTGCAAGGTTCTCTGAACTGTCGTTTCGAGTACTGAAGTAACCTCCCAGTTCATTTGAGAGCAAGTTTCACCTCTTCAGCATATGTATCAACCCGAACGCATATTCTCTTTCATCTATGGCTCATGGTGCCCCTCATTTTGCACGCCGCTTATTTTGTATAGCCAGTTTACCAATCATGGTGCACTTTCGCTACAGTAACAAGCTAGCAATTTACAAACTGCGCTGGAATGGCAAATTGCACACTTGCCTCGGAACCAAAAAATCCTCCCTTTTTGTAAGATTGATAAATCAGTTTGTTTATTATGCTAACAAAAACTGAAATGGTTCCCCCAAGTGCGTATAACGCCGTTTATTTACGAACTAAATCTACTGTTGACACATGGTTTTTATCACTGGCTATCTAATACAAATATCAAACTTAAGAGCTGATCACATGAAAATGACTCGACCCGGTATTTTGTAGTACCCTCTGGTCTATCTTGTAGTGTAGCAGCTGAGATGTGTGTAGAAACCACACAAAAGAAGGGTCTAAACAACCCTTTATTAGCTCTCTTAAAATTCACAATGCGTCGACTTTACGCTAACACACTACGCCTCACTCGGGCGGTAACTCAACTAGTAAGAACTAAACTAAAAATCTGAAGCTATTAACAAGTACTAGAATTACGCTACAGGGCTCAAAATATTCTGTTTCCTAAAGCAGCGTTAAAAATCTAGTGGCAGCAAATTGATAGCTGTTACGCCATGTTAACCAGCAATAAATGCCAGCTTTCTCTACCTTTCCGTTCTAGAACTGGTATTTAAGCCTTTTCTCCTCGAAGTAGAATTTGCATTACTTCACGCGCGCTATCAAATTTAAATGTTCTGGCGTTGACAATTAGGGGAAATGAAGGCTTATGGAAAAGTACGTAAAATTAAATTAAATTCGTTACTTAATATAAATCTGTACAATTTGGTTCACCCTTGCATACTATATACAGGGTGTTTCTAAATGAATATCGGGGTTTTAACGCTTTGTAGTATTATTTATTACGTGAAACTTAATATCATAATTAATACATGAAATAAAAGAGAAACTCAAGCAGTTCCGTTTGTTGGAACGCGCATGCGCCAGAAAGCTCCAGTAGCAAAAATGGAGATTAGTGAACAGGAAGTTTTTGTGTTCTGCAGTTTGCAAAGACCGAATCTGCAGTTACTGTGGAACGTGCGTTCAGGATTAAGTTCAGATGGGGTCCGTCAAGTGATAATAACATCCGTAGATGGTAACAACAGTTTCGAAATACCGGCAGCCTTTGCAAAGGGAAGAGTACGAGGCGACCAAAGGTTAGTGAAGCGAGTGTCAGATTGATGTGATTTCTATCTCTGGGGGCTCATAAAGGACACTCTGTATGTGCCTCCAGTACCAGCAGACCTACCCGACATAAGAAACAGGATTGAGGCAGCTGTTGAAACAATTACACCACAAAACACTAATCAACATTTGAGAAGAACTGTGCTATCAACATGATGTGTGTCGTGAGACGAAATTTGCTCACATTGAACACTTGTAATCTTGTAGGTATAACTGTTTGAGTTGCTCTTTCATTTCGTGTATTAATTATAATTTTAAGCTTTACCTTGTAAAGTATTTCTCCCACCTTCTTCGCATGCCGTCGTGGTGTAGTGGTCAGCACAGTCGACGCGTAACCGAGAGGTACGTGGTTCGATTCCTGGCGAAGGCGTTGTTCATTTTTCTCTCTCTTGCTTCAAAGTAACTTAATGTCTCTACACTGGCGCCCGAACTAAAATGGTGGTGGATGATGATTCTCCACCTCCGGAATTTGGCAATTTGGTTCCCAGTCGCCCTTTACAAAAGGGGTGTATATAAGGTATTTCTCCCACCTTCTTCGCATGCTTTCGTGGTGTAGTGGTCAACACAGTCGACGCGTAACTGAGAGTGGCGATTGGGTCTCCTGATCCCCAGTCGCCCTTTACTAAGGGGGAGTATATAAGGTATTTTTCCCACCTATTATGTTTACCCTATTATATTTAGAGGTTTTACCGTTAGTAAAGATGTTATAAAGTATTTCTCCCACCTTCTTCGCATGCTTTTGTGGTGTAGTGGTCAGCACACTCGACGCGTAACCGAGAGGTCTGTGGTTCGATTCCCGGCGAAGGCGTTGCTCATTTTTCATACCTCTTGCTCCGAAATAACCTAATTAATGTCTGTACAACCTAATAAATACTACAAAGCGGTAAAACACCGATATTCATTTAGAAACACCGTGTACATTGCGCAGAAAATTCACCTCATAGCTCTCATGTACATATTGATGTAGCCTATCATTATTATGAATCAAATTTTAAAAGTAAGTTTTAAATTCGTGCTTTTTTTTTCATAGAACGTTTAATAGTGCCTGCATTTTTTATAGAACGTTTAAAAGTACCTTAATAGTACCATAGAACCTTTAGATGGCATTTATAAATTGAGATACGTATAAATATTTTCCTGCTTGTTCCATCAAATAAATTCAAAGAACTAAACATGATGCCTAAGAATAATATTAATAAATTCTATCCGAAATCAAAGCTGGAAGAAACTCTTATAACTAACTATACTATATCAAAATCGTCTGCGTGTCTCTAACAGATATTTTCTTTCAAAAGCAGATAGAAAGAAGAGCGCTTTCCAACTACCCAGCTGATAAATTTTTATTAAAACATACATTTTTTTCCAATCCGAGATATGTATTATTTACATTAAAAATCGTTTTTTTCCGTTTATGATTTCAGAACTAAACATAATATTTAAGTATAAGAACAGACAGACAAAAAAAATATTCAATACATTAGAATTCCTTTTATCTGTTTTCTTTTACCAGACTATCTGTAACAAAATTTATGATGTAGTGTTTATTCGCGTTTAAGGTTATAAATTTCATTCTTGTTTCCGGCAGTTTATTTTTCTTCTTTGTAGAAACAATGCTTCTTGTAATCGATACTGATTTATATTGTTGAAATATGAGAACTTTATTTCTTATTCCGCTGCAAGTGGGTTTCAAGTTTGCTCCTGCCTTTATACAGCTTCATCGATAAATCTAAATTTGAATTTATCACTAGATAAAAAATACTAAATTAAGAATAAAATCAATTTAAGGTTATCCAGCTGAATTTAGGAATTATAGATTTATCTTAGAATATTCGGTTTAAGCATTACAACACAGCCAGCGTCAAATCAAACGCTGTTAATGTGTTCGTGTCTCATACGCTATAAGGTACGTAAGTAGGTATAGCGCGGTCCACCCCCCTGGCAAGCCCAAGTTCGCTTCTGGCCACGAAGGAAAAACATATAGGACAGCACAACATAAATAAGCGAAGTCACCAGTAGCAGCCATAATGGATGTTCTTTGTTATTGTTCTATTCCAATTGCAACCATGTTCTTATGAATTCTTTCAAGATCTCTTTGGCTATATTTTTGCTTCATTTCATGCTATAAGGTTTGAATTGGAGGACGACCCGTGCCCCTTGTCAATGAAGACCTTATGACCAATATAGGTTGCCTCGATCAAAACTGTTAAGGCAAACCCAAGTTCGCCTCTGGCCACGAAGGAAAAACATATAGAACAGCACAACATAAATAAGCGAAGTCACCAGTAGCAGCCATAATGGATGTTCTTTGTTATTGTTCTATTCCAATTGCAACCATGTTCTTATGAATTCTTTCAAGATCTCTTTGGCTATATTTCTGCTTCATTTCATGCTATAAGGTTTGAATTGGAGGACGACCCGTGTTCCTTGTCAATGAAGACCTTACGTCCAATATAGGTTGCCTCGTTCAAAACTGTTAAGGCAAGCCCAAGTTCGCTTCTGGCCAAGAAGGAAAAACATATAGGACACTTTACGGAGGACGGGGACGCCCGATGTACACCTTTGGTTGACAGGCATATGTCCACCGCCCCCCCCCTTTGTCTGTTTTTATCAGCTCCACCACAGCCGAGGGAGCGGACAAGCCAGTACCAGTACGGTCCCTGTCGAGCCTGATCCCATCCTAGGTACAATACCCGGGTTCTAGTCCTGTGAAGAATAAGGTACAATAGTACCTGATATTTTGCCCCCGTGGTTGAGACTGCCTAAGTACAGATCCTAGCCAGTACTTCCCAGGAATTCTCCTGAGTCAACCCCCGGGTGGTAAACATATAGGACAGCACAACATAAATAAACGAAGTCACCAGTAGCAGCCATAAAGGATATTCTTTGTTATTGTTCTATTCCATGTTCATATTTTACATGCTATAAGCGTGTGATATCTCCTGGTTTAAATTTTGGAATGACAACTGAAGTAAGTGCAGAAACCAGGCAGGAGAAGAGTTAAAAAAAACCTTTATAAAACTCTTTAAAATTCACAATGCGTCGACTTGAGCTAACAAACTACGCCTCGCTTGGGAGCTAACTTAGCTAATAAGAACTAAGCCAAAAATTCAAAGATAATTACAAAGAGTAGAGTTTTTCTGGCAGAGCTCAGATAATCCTGTTACCACAAAACGGCGTTGAAGTCGTGGTAACAAATTACGCCGCTTAACCAGCAATTAATTTCAGAATCAGAAACTCATGGAACAGATAGAATATTATTGTCCCGACCAGGATTTCACAACGGTATTGGTATTGACCCCTTGGGGATCAATGAAATTTTAAAAAGAGGGTCGGTGATGATCAAGGGGTCGCCTGTGCTTCGATAGTCAACTATTATGCACTGGCAATGACTGGCATATTAATTACAAAATTGTAATCATATTTATTACAAAAAATGTATTATGAAGTAAATAACAAAGCAAATTCCAAATTTGGTCTTCCAGATGCCCATATTAGAGTGGAGGATTACGTTATTCAAAATTTAATGTCTTTAGGTATTGTTGTTATTTCACAATGCGAGAAACATACATTCATGGAGATTCTTCATTACTTAGAAGAAAATTGTTGAAAATCACTGCTCTAGAGTTCTGTATTCTTCTGATGGATTGCATTAATACTGTCATAAAATATATTGTTGCAACTCTGATTAACATACCAATGCAAGATTAACATACCGATGGAGATGATGTTTAGAGTTCTGGGAGAAGAGAATACCCCCCTTGCTTTCTCCTACTTAACTGCTTTCATAGTTAATTAACGTTTTTCGCAGTTGGTATAAAATATTAACTAATAAGCCTACAGATCTAGCAGTTAATCCATATCTGCAAAATATAAGAGGAACCATATGTGCGCTAATAGGGTTTGAGATCTTTAAAATCAGTTCGGTAGTGAACAAATTTAGTACATATACCTTAGATGTATGGTATCTCTTGCTTAAATTTATTCAGCAGTGGAAATTAAATGTCATTTGTCATTGTGAGAAACGATGACACAGAAATGTGAGAGCTCTATGGCTCTTTACACTGGTTTATTATTTTTTAAATAACTGTTGTAATTTTTTTAAATTTTATTTTAGCTATATAAAGAAATATGCCTTGCCTCTGGCTTCTAATCCGTTATAGGTAGCAATTTTAGCTATTAGAATTCTCTATACAAATTTTAATCCAAAATAAGATTACAATGCCTAATACCTTGATATTTTTTTAGCAAGAATGATAGCTGAAACAATTCAATCCCTTTATCTGATCTTCGAATGCAAAAAGAAAATTATTCTCAGCAATGTTTCTCATTTATAGAGACATTAGTTAATTTTGAAGCAGGAGACATGAAAAATGAGCAATGCCCTCGCTGGGACTCGAACCCGGATCTCTAGAATACGCGCCCAGTGTGTTACCGTTACACCGCGAAGGCATGCAGAAAGGAGGGAGAAAATACCTTATGTAATCCCCTTTTAAAGGGCGACTGGGGATTAGGGGACCCAAGCTCCAAATCCTGGTGAAGAAGAATCATCATTCTCCGTTCGGGTGCCACTGCAGAGTCATTAGGATTTTTTTAAAGCAGGGAGATGTGAAAAATGTGCAATGCCCTCGCCGAGGCTGGAACCTGGACTTCTCGAATACGCGCCGAGTGTACTACCGTTACAGCACGGAGGCATGCAAAAAGGAGGAAGAAAATACTTTATAGATTAACTAAGTATGTGATTATTGACTTTTTCTTCATATTCACATAAATTATTTTCTGTAAAATTACTGAGCTGTAGCTATTATTACCATACGATTATTATTTCTTCAGGATTTAACGCCAAATTTACTTTATCGATATTACTTAAAAATAAAACTTTTCTGTGTGCATTAAAAAACTTAGCAAACTTGAAATATCAGTATCGCCTGTGTTTAACATTCCTGTGTTTATCAGAATTTTTACTACATCCCTTACAAATAAAGAATTTTATCCAAGATTGAAAAACAATTTTCCTTATGAATGCTTGTTTAGTAATATGTTTGCTTTTCTTTTGCATTTAATACTGTCAAGCAGTTCTTGAGTAACTAAAATGCTAAGCCGAATTTCCATATATACAGCCTCGTATTCAAGTCTGAATCGTAAAAGATTTTCTCCGCGCATGTATAGGAAAACTAAAATCCTAAATTTAAGGATAAAAATATCCTAATACCTTTGCTGTTTCATAAATCCCCCTCAAAAAATAAAGTATATTTCGATGTACGGATTTCAGTTTTCAGTGTATAAAAGAAATTTTTATTTCCATTCCTAAACACTGGAAAAGGGTAATGCCGCATCTCAAGCATCTGAACATTACATGATTTCATTCTTACTCTACGGCATCCGCAGATTTTTAAAGTACTACACATTATCTCTGTGATATTGGTGTAACATAGTTCTCTTAGTCTGTGGATTAAAGTTGTCGTGTCGTGTATAAAATAATGCCAGAAATGTGTTTCATTTTATCTTACATACTGCATCAGAGCATGATACGTTTAAGAAAGTTATCCTATTTCATTTCGAAATTTGTAATGCTGATTTACCGTAATTCTTCTGCTGTCGCTTGGAGTATTGCAGTTTAAATATGCGGCTGAGCGTGAGTAAAAAGCTCTCCTCTCATTTTCTTAAATTGTATTTCACTTGTTAACACTAGTCTCAAATGACTGCCGTCATTTTGACAGTTTCTTGTGTAGCGCTACGTCTTAATTTGAGGCTGTTGAATTTTGTGATTTTCCCTCGCTTTGCATAATATAAACGTGATTATTTTTATATCTATAGATGGTAATAGACGCATGGAATTAAAAGACCAAAAGTAGTTTTATACTCACAGCATAATTTTATTTTTCGATGAATAAATTTTAGGACATTTATTCTCTTTTATGCATTACTAGGAGTAGGACAAGTACTTGACAGTTCTACATAATATACATCAGATTTCGAGATAATGCAAAACAAGGAGACCCGCCCTTGCAGGACAACAGAGAGTAGAAAACGTAATTGCACATTTCAGCAAAAGGGTATTTATAAAGTCGAATCCTTTGTTTAAATTTTGGGTTACGAATGGACGCCGCATTGCAGATGACATAATGCAGATTAGTTTTTAAGTGACGCAGTTTAGATACCAGGAAAAGTATGTAGCCAAATTAAAATCAAAAATTAAAAGGACTGTAGCTAAAATAAAATTAGTAATTTTGAGTTAGATATTTTGAATCTTACATACACACACATGCATTTTTATAATTTTTCGCCATAAAAAGGAAGAAAATTGATGTTATATACTTGTTCGACCTAACGCCGTCATTTTGATGTCGTTAAGGAAAATAAGCAG
>KK120442.1:81768-95113 GCA_000611955.2 Stegodyphus mimosarum
ACCTAATGTCTCTACAGTGGTGCCCGAACTAAAAGGATCGTGGATGATGACTCTCCACACACAGGATTTGGCGACTAGGTCCCCTAAAACCCTAGTCGCCCTTTAAAAAGGGGAGTATATAAGGTATATCTCCCACATTCTTAGCGTGCCTTCGTGGTGTAATGGTCAGCACACTGAGCCGGTATTTCAGAGGTCCGTGGTTCGATTCCCGGCGAAGGAATTGCATGTTTTTCATGTCTCTTGCTCCGTAAAAACCTGATGTCTCTACACCCGCTCTGTCCAGATGTGTATGTGTCTAGAATCGCAACTCAGACTAAATCTGCTGTCATCTGTAAAGAGTACTCGTCCCCATTCATTGTCTCTCCAATTCCGGTGTTCCCGGCACCACAGAGAACGCCTTCTCCGATGGGCAAGCGTTAGAGGTACACACCGTACAGGGCGTCGTGCAAACAGACCACCACCGTGCAGTCTTCCGGCCAGGGTAAAACGCGATATCGGTCGTCCAGTCGCCTGTGTCGTGTGTCTAGCGATTTCTCCCGCTGTCTGCCGCCTGTTTCTTCTGGCCTGTAAGGCAAAAAACCGGTCATCTGCGGGTATGGTTCCTCGTGGACGACCACTACTAAATCCCCGGATAGCTGTTCCTGTAGTTTGAAATTGTCTCCAAAGTCGTGAAACGATGCTGTGTGCAATTTCGAACTCTGCAGCCACACTTGTCACACTGCGGCCTTCCTCCAACTTCCCAATGATTCGTCCTCGGGTAAAAGCATCCAGATGTCGTCTAACAGATTGATTATTCGCCATTTCTCGCTGAGGCAGCATCTCGGTGTGATTTTAACTGCTATACGGCGTGCAATCTCTTTGCCAGAAATACTGATCTTACACCGACAACATGCTTTATACTACTCAGACACTCCCCCATTACGTGTACCTGGATATCTGCGCATGTGCTACCGTACATGACCTTACTTAATCTCCTGATTGGTCTTTCTGTCCGCTGTGCCTCTTCGTTCAGCTGATATGCTAATTTTTCGACTTCGTCCTTAATTTTTGCACACCAGTGTAGAACGGGAAATATAGAACTGTCCCTTTTTTTCGCTGTCTACATTTAAGTTTTATTAAGAAATTTCGGTACTTCCTTATTATAACGGCCCCCAAAATTTAATCGCTAATCAACCGTGATATAACATGTAGCGTGGTATAAGAAGACGTGGCGAGATTTCTAAGATATACCTCTGTCGATTAGCGATTCAATCTTGAGGGTCGCTATAAGAAAGAAGTACCGAAATAATTTAAATGTAAACACCTTGTTACTATATTAAAGTCCCTGCTTCTTCCAGGATTTCAGCCCAGTACTTTTATCTCTTGGCTGGACTGCACTTCCCGCCCCCCACAGCTGTATTTTTTTTTTCTTTTTTTTCCATGTTATAAGATACCAGTATCAGGCGAAGCCCTAGTCCACTTAACCGTCACAAGGACGGTTCTTTGACTGTATAGGGTCTCACCTAGTGAAACCACAAACAGGAGCAACTAGCGACTTGGCCATATATAATTTATATATAAGTTAACTTAAATTTTGTACATAGTCAATGCAAGATTTAAATTTGGTCATATTAGATATCCGGAGAATCAGAAGCTTGATTTCGAGTAACTAAGAAGTTAATAAAGAAACTAAAAGCAATAATAATATACATCAGGCTATAACGTTTTTTTCTTTCCTCTTCTTCGCATGCCTTCGTGGCGTAGTGGTCAGCACTCTCGAAGCGTAACTGAGAGATCCGTCGCTCGATTCCCGACGAAGGCGTTGCTCATTTTTCATCACTCCTGCTTCCGAAATAACCTAATGTCCCTACAAGGTTATAAGGTATTTTCTCCCTTCTTCCAGCATTGTCTTAGTAGTGTAACGGTTAGCACACTCGGTGCGTATTCGAGAGGTCCAGATTCGAGCTCCGGTGAGGGCATTGCATATTTTTCACATCTCCTGCTTCAAAAAAATCCTAATGACTCTACAAAATGTAGTTTTTTGGGTTTCTTCCCCATATTTCTCTTTACATATGCGTTATGTCAATAAATTTCGTAACGTATACTTTTACGTTGAAAACGTATTGAGATATGTATGCCTATAATCCAGCCATCTCTTGATTTTTTGTAATTTTCTGATGATGCCGCATCAGGAGTATTCTGAGGTGGCAAATTCCTTTTAGTTACCTGTTTTAAAATAGAGACTAATACGTATAGAAGCAAATTAAAAAGTTACAGTGTTTAGTATTCAAACTTCCTTCGAAAACCCAAATATTGGATGAGGCGATCTAGTGAACATTTATGTTTAAAAAAGTGAAGCAAAGCTTTATTTTTTCTTTCTTTTAATTTAGGAACTCAGTTTAAAACCTCTGTTAAAATATATCAAAAGCAAGATAAATTAAAATAATTGTGTATGGTAATTCAATAATTAATCCCAAACAAGATACGTTAAATCTTTTCTGGCTGATTACTTATTAATACATGCATGAATTTTAATATATTAGATCCTATAAACTTGTGTATAATTTTATCAGTATATATTTATCGGTTCGTAGAGCACATATTAATGATGAATACTTAGAAAACTCATTAATTACTAACGGCAAGATTTTAATCATGGGTGCCCATTATCCCACGCATGACTTTCAATCCACCCTTCTAAATGAAGAACTAAAATTACCGTTTTTGGAAAACGGAAGTAATTTCTTTGAGCTTATGAATTAATGAATTTTTAACGTGTAATTTCACCTAACAGCGATATTTACAATTTATTTTTTTCCCTTTACCTGAAATTTATTTTGATGAAATTACTCAGCGTATTAAAAATTAGCTCTATTTAAATTAGGCACAACTCAGTCTTAGACCGTCGCTGGTTTAGTAGACTTCCATGAAATTTTTAAAAACCTAACACTGAATGTCTCGAAATGCATGAATTTTCTACGAAACAAACATCAATCTAAAACTGAATTTTGTCTAATTGTAAATGTCAAAAAATTACTCCTCTTATTCGTATTATTAGCTATACACGTAAAAACAGTGAATAACAAAAATAATCTTTTTTTTGTGCATATACAGGATGGTTATAATTAAAGTGACCTTACTCAGACCCCTGTAGAATCCTTTCTTCCTATCAGATTTTGACGAAACTTTCTGAAATAAAAAAATAGTTCAAATTTTGACCACCAAATGGCAATTTTCAAAGCTTCCTTATAGAGATTAATCAAACCTATAAAGAGACTTCCAGTCAGAGCCTGAAAATCCTTCTGCGTGCCTTTGTCATCGCTAATCATGCCCTTACAGAAGAAAGATCAAGTTTTACTGGTAAAAATGTTTCATCAGAAGGCAGTAATAGCTTAGCAGTATTGCTTGAATATCGTGGTTTAAAGGGATTGCGAAAAGGACCCACATCGAAGAAAGGTTTGGAGAAGATGATTATGAAATTTAAAGAGACTGGAGACTCCGGTGTGCTGCCAGGAAGGGGGCGGAAACCGGTTACGAATGAAACTATTGAAGAAGTCGCTACTGCTGTGGTTGAAATAGCCTCCAGTTCCCGCAATTCTTCAGCAAGTGCTCGATCCATGTCACGTGAGTTGGCGATTCCTTGGTGGACAGTACAAAAAATTCTGAAATCCATTTTAAAATGGCATTCGGACAAGATCCACTTGGTGCAAATGCTGCAACCTCAAGACCACCAAACACGTTTAAAATTCGCTTACCGATTTTTGCCGAGAATGGATATTGATGACGCGTGACCTTGGAAAATTCTATGGTCAGATGAGGCGCACTTTTCTTTAGATGGAGCTGTGAATAATCAAAATTGCCGCATATGGAGTGCTTCCCCTTCTAATGTCTATGTATTTTGTGTTTTGTATCGTGTATTATTTGTTTATGTGTATTTATGTGCTTTTATGAGTACATCTATTTGCATTTTTACTTTAAGTGCTTACCATCTATAACACCACAGCTTACCTCTTCAATCTGTACTACAACCCTACTAACGCCCTTGCAAGGCCATGTACTTCCCGTTGACAACCTCAATAAACTCCCGGTGCAGCCTTGTGGGGCTCCAGGGAGCTGTTGCTGTAGTTAGAGGAGGACGTGGAACACATGCCTGTTTACCTCTGTTAGACATCAGGCGTCCCCGTCCTCCGTAACCTACCTACTTTCTAATGTTCTGCACCAACAACCACTGCATTCTGAGTATGTGACTGCATAGTGTGGATTTACTCCTGATTTTACCCTCGTACCGTTTTTCTTTGAAACTCTCACTCCTCAAGGTCATGAAGTGTGCTCTGTCACGAGTGCACGGTACAGCGAACTGCTTCGACAGCAAGCCATTCCTGCAGTTGAAGCAACTCACCTTAATGGGCGTCAAATCAAAGAAGAATGTAACAACCAGAGCTTTTCCGGATGCTTGGCCTCCTCGTTCATTCGGCTTAAATCCCTGTGATTTAAGCCCTGGTTGTGAGAATTCCTAAAAGTCCGTGTTTATAGCGGAAGAATTAGGATTTAACCCGAGTTGAAAGCCAGCGTTACACGCTATCTTGCTGAAATCTCTCGAGAATTAATTCGCGCTTTCAACACATTGATGTAAGTGGAGCACACGTTGAGTGCATTCTGCAATTGGATAAATTTTAATGATTCTGACAGATTTTTTTTTATCTTCTTTAGGCCCCACAATTCCCCCTGGTGGTCAAGAGTTGAACTATTTTTATTGCAGAAATCGTTTTCCCATGATCCATATAACATGTATACCAAATTTCATCAAAATTCAATAAGTAGAACAGGTTCTAGAGGGTCTGAATAGAGTCACTTTAATTATAACCACCCTGTACTTCAAATTCTAAACTTTGTAATATTTTTTGCTAAAATTTTAAATCCAGTTTCTGAATTCTTTTATCGGAAGTTTTTTTAGAAACTATTTTCTGAAAGTACTATAAGTCCTATAAGTTATGGTACTATAAGTTATGGTTTAACTAAAAGTACTATAAGTTATGGTTTGTGACAGTCGTTTTAGACAATAATCCTAATCAATATTCTTCTCTGTTTTTCCTCTGGTATATTCCCTCGAAAAGTTGGAACTGGCACTTTAGGAGCTTTTCATTGTCTATTACATTGTATTTTCATGTTATATATAAAGAAATATAAAAATTTTCTGTTAAATTCCAAGAATAATTGCTTAATTTGCACAGATAAAGCAACAGTTAATTTCAATAAAATATTTCAGATATAATTTATTGTTCTAAATATTTCTCCTTAAAAAATAAATAAATGAGCCACAATTGTCTCGTGGGTGTGTTCTCGTGGGTGTCACTTGAAAATGTCACTAAATAGATTAAAACACCCACGAGAGCTGAGCGGCGAAGTCACTGCCCACTGGTAGTTTCGGATCCTGGGAAACGGCTTTGCCACTTGACTGTTTTGGTAGATTTACCCATGTGTAATATAGATACGAGCCAATATTCCTTAGAAGTCCTCCACGAGGCATCCATCCCTTTGGTAAATACCATTCTGCGCTTCGCCGTAATCACAAAAAAAAAAAAAAAAAAATCTGATGTGTACGCAACATGACTTCCTAGGACGGAATATTAAATTGTAAGCAATTTTCCTGCATTTCATTTAAACATGTTGAATTAGCGGTTAACGAATTTTGAATTAAATCTACTTCGTCAATAACGCATAAACCACAATAGAATAAATGCACTCTTTAAAGTTCACTATGTAAGGTTTTAGTTAAACTAACAAAGTTTTATTTTAATTTGCCTTTTTCTATCTGTTCTTATTTCAACTTCCCGTTAGAATAAGCGCGTGTTTCAGCTTTATGCTAATTTGAAGTGGAGACAAGTTTATATTTAAGCGATAGGTAGGAACCTCTCAGTGTGAGAGAGCTTTTAGTCTCAGATCACGGCTGCTCTGTTCGACGTTCGACTAACCAACTAGTATTTAAATTCTAAGTCTTAGCGCTGTTACTCTATTACTTATTGAAGTAAATCTAAGTGCGTTAGTATTAGTTAAACCTTGCTACGCACCATTTAGCATAGAGGCCAACCTCGCGTTCATAGCTCTGGGAGCAACAACTACTTAATTTCTACTTAACTTTAGTTTAAATTATTTGATTGTTCAGTTTAGACCCAAGTGCGGTCATTATTTTTCTGTATCCCTCCCGAGTTGGGAAGTGGCTGTATATAATTGTGGTTTAATAAAAGAGGATTTTAAATCCCTCTAAAGTGCAGTTCTTCTACCACTTAACCACAGTTTTCTACCACAGAACATAGCTGCATTCAGCTTCCTGTTCAAGATCAGGACTCAGTTTAATTCACGAATATGTTCGCCAAGAATATACACCGAACACTCAGTCCTGACAACTACATTTATTTACCATAGCCACTCCTCGGCACTAGGTTCACTTAACAGCGTTAAATCTCATTCATTTTATACTTAAGAGTGAGCAAAAATTATAGCATCTGAAGAATTACCACAAATTCTATTAAAATACTATAATAAATCTAAAACGATGTGTAAAAGAAATTAAACAAATGAAAAAGGAGCAGCTTTTCCCAGACGATTCAGCGCCGCTTACCTAATGCGCGTGCGCTTCTAATGAATTCAGCTCTTACTTCGCGGTAAGGCAAAACTACGTAAAAAATCAAAATATTTTCATTAAAACTTGAAAGGTATAGAAAAACATAAAACATCAAGTACAGTTAGAACAATTAAAAAGGAATTTTTACAGTTAAAATTACAATTCGTACGCAAAAACTTGTTATAACTTAAATGATAATTCCAAAAATGATTGAATCATAATTTAATTGGAGATAATAGAAGACGTTACATTGTTGTTGCGAAGCTCAGTTTCTCTAGATTCGCAACAAATCTACTATTCTGCTAAGCTTCAAATGTAAACAAATATGGCCGCTATCATAACCAAAAATTAGGCTTAGTCGCACTTAAAAAACTTTTTAATTGTTGCATGCAGGTTAGCTAAAGGCATAAAAATGTTAGCCGAATGATAAGGACAGCATAATTCAATTATGTTTCAAGCAAAAAATGCACAATTTACAAAGATATAAGATTAAAGAAATTGAGCTCACTGAGCCGAGTAGCAGAGTGGGTATTTAGTGCAGCCGATTGCAACCAAAATGCCAGGTGCACATCTACAAGTTATAGCAGCCCTATATACAAAATTTCAACGTTCTGAGGCTCCTCGTTTTTGAGTTATACGAGATACATACATACGTACGTACGTACGCCACGAAGGAAAATCTTTTCAGAATCCATTTTAAATCACTTTTATAATTATTTTGGGGAAAAAGAGTCTTATTCTGTGTTTACTTACGGATATCACTCAAAAACATGGTTAAATTGCATTTTATAGCGGTCTAAATAGGTATTTTTGTTGAAATATGGTACCCGAAATTTTTCGTGATTACAATACTTCCTTTTTACTTCGTACAAGGAAGTTAAAATGATTTAAGTATTTTAAATGGTAATTGATCAATTCTCTCTAATTATCCGCATTTGATTTAAGAAGTTTGCCTTTCTAAAGTACTTTTAATTACACTTTTAAATGTCTTCATTGTATCAGATTCTCACGCTTGTTCACTTTCAAGTGCAAATCATCTATTATTTCTCTTATCTAAGAACCAACAAACTTAACCGCCTTTACTTTCAGGAGAGCAAAGCTCTTCTCTTTTCCTTCTTGAAGGTTTCAACAATTGTAATTCGGTATGAAGAGGTGACAAATGCTGTACTTGAGTACTTGCTAACGGCTCAGAATCTGCATTTTAAATTTCTGCGGTTAATATCCCCATTTTAAGAATATCCGGAATAATAATGTCTCTCTGCAGTGGCGGCTCGTAGCTAAAATTAGTGGGGGTGCTGTTGCAAAAAATTTTAACTTTTGTTTTAAAATTGTGTAAACGAAAACAAACATGTATAAAAAGCAAATTTATTTTGAAACTTCCATGAAATCGTATAAGAATCTTATAAGAAATCTTATAAGAGAAAAATTAAACACTTCTTAATTACTTTAACCTAAATTGTTGCAGTCAAATCTTTATCTGTTCATTTAAAAATGAAATCCATTCCAATCTTGCGTGAAAAGATCAATAATTTTCTACTTGATCTCTGGATGACAATTGAGGAAATTTTTCTCTATTGAAAGCATTGTAAGCGCATTTATTCTCTCCGACTTCATAGTGCTTCTTAGAAAATTTTTTATTCTCTTCAATGTTAAAAAGCAACGTTCTGCGTCTGATGTAGTCATGGGAACTGCCAAGAGAATTTTTATCAGTTTCGTAATTTCACTAAGAACATCATCGGGATTATTTTCCAAGATAAATTTCAGTAGCTCAATTAATTTGCAGTATTCATGAATATCAGACCTACAATAAAATACTTTTAGTTCAGTTTCAAACTTTTCTTTTTCAGTCATTGGATATGCTTCAGTGGTCAGTACTATTTATTCTGCAGGATGTACTTTCCTAAAACTAGCGAAGCTTGAACAATTTAGCAGCTGCTAAGCGTTTAGTGGAAGAATGTCTTTCCATTATATCAATACCTATAAATTCACATATTTCCTTAGCTTCTGCCATCGGTGTCTTTGAAGAATTCTCACAGTACTTTGAGTTTCTTAATTCTAAAATAGCAGTTTTGAAATTTATGATATATTCATTAACTTTAAACACACTAATTTCTCTGGATTGCATTCGGTTATATATTATTTCAACATGAGGCATAATCTGATAAAAAAGCTCTAACCAAAACTTGACATTATCATCATTTAGATATTTTGAAATTCCTGTTGTCTCTGCAATAGTTTAATCTGCATAATCTGCATTTGATGTTGACTGAATTTCAGTAAGGCAATTTTTTAAAGGTTGCAAATTTTCATGAACTTTGTTTATGGTCCGTATGCTGAAGTTCCCATTAAAGCTACAAGCTTTTCTAATTTCATTCCTTATCTCCTCATGATATATTTGAAAGAGGCAGTCAAGTATCTCGTTGTGAATGGTCTTAGAAACACCTTTGAAGACTGCACTAGTTTCTAAATGATTCTTCAAATCTAAATCCAATTTAGAAGTAAAATTTACTAATCCTCTAAATACCCCTGGATTTACTGCATCGTCTTTTTCATCATGTCCACGTATGAAAGTTTCAAAGTTTCCACAAAAGAAAATACAGTCTATTATTTTGCACAAAATTTCACGGTGGTTCTTTTTAACCTTTATGTTATGCTCATTGACTGAAAGTCTGTATCCCTCACTAAGTTTCTCCTTAATACTAATGGTTCCTAAAAGTGCAGTGAAACTAAATTATCAACATGCTTCTTTGACTTCTCATGCTTTTCAGTGTTTCCTTTCATTTTGTTTATATTTCTGAAACCGTTGTTTGTCCACGTTACATCACCTCCAAACAGTAAGTGCGGGAAGCAAAACAGAGCATTTTTTACTTGAAAAAGCCAATTTTTTTGTTGGTACCATTCAGAATTGAAACTACGAATATATTTCTTCTTGTTTCTTATGTCTGGCTGACATATTAGAATATCAGTTGTTGAACAACCTTTTTTCTTAAGTGTAATTTTCTCATAGGGAAACAGCTGTGAAAACGAAAGCTCTTGAAGTTCATTTGTTTTTTGTAAAATTTTCTGTAAAATAAAAGAACCGAAAAAAACTGAATCAAATAGAATAGCTGAAAATTAATCTAACCAAGAATATGGTGTATGATTTTTTAATCACAACACAAGCGGAGTAAAAAATAAAAAAAGAAACACCTCCAAACGGCACTGCAAGAGCGGCAATGCCATTTTTCCTTTCGGCCTCGTACGCTGCTTCCTAAGTGCGCATGTGCAAAACAACAAAATACCACACGCGCGAAGTAAAGAGTAATCACGTACGTTTCCAGAATTTCGGCACTGCAAGAGCGACAGTGCTCTTCTCGCTGTGTGGCTCGAGTGCTGCTTTCTGTGTGCGCATGCGCAGATCAACCAAATACCACTCCGCTGGAACTGCGAAGCCCGCAGTTCCATGCAAAGACTTTCGTACCTTTTTTATAAACTGGAGGATGGCTACTGACATTAAGTTTAAGGATTATATATTGTAGAAGTGTAAAAAAAGAATTAAAGAAAAAACGGCTCATTCTATTAAATATTAAAAATAATAATAAGTGGAAATAGCGGGTACTGCAGTTCCACAGTGTTACGAGCCGCCACTGGCTCTCTGTATCCTTACGATCCCATTCACACTATCAGCAACATTATGAGTGCGTATTCAAGCTGAAGAAGTTGCTATCACTTTCACATCCCTATAGCATACTATGAAAGTGTCTCGTAATTTCTGTTGGATGGTAAATATTTTATATTTTCAAATGGTTATTTCAAACGGCAATAGAAACTAGCAAAAGCCACTGAAGGAAAAGATTTATTACAAGCAGTAGACACTGAAGATAGACATTTCTATTGTAAAGAGGATTGTGCTTAAGCTTATTTCTGAGGATTGTATGTATGCCCTCCAGTATTAACGCCAAATGCGAAGTATCTCAGAGTTTAAATTTATGATACTAAACTGCAGTTTGCATTTAAAGGAAATGTTTGCCGAGGTCGCAAGAACAAGCAAATCAAACCCCTGAGGTGGAACTATAGCGTCAGAAAAAAGTTCGTTTGCAAAAAAGTGGAACTGAACTCAGCATAAGTAGTAGTAATATATATATGTTACGGTGAATTACCGAAATCTGGAGAATGTCTACATTCACCGGTGAATGTCAACATTCACATAGTCGCTTGGTGTATGTCCGAAATATTTTCCAAATACCCTTATTTCTGACTTTCACCGGTGAATGTCGACATTCACAATGTACTAATGGTGAAAGTTCAACATATAATTATATTATATTTTCTTCTCCGTAATTCAGTCGCGAAAAAACGCACTTGAGATTTAATTAAGATTTTAATAACATAAGAACTTAAAACACACAGTACATTCAAAATGAGAAAGGAAAATAATAGAAGTTAAAAACTTAATTATACAGTACGTTCTAAATAAGAAAATAAAATAATGGTAATAAAAAACTTTTCTGTTGTGTTACATGATTAAAATCTTATTTATTGCAACAACTTAAACTATTAAGACACTTTGAATTGCACAAGAGAACCTTGCTTTTTTACAACTGCATTTATGGGAAACAGCCAGTCTCCTCTTTGTCTACTCCTCTCTTTTCGACCTACACCAGAGCATATCTGTTATTGTCGACATACACCGGTGAGGGTCCGAATGTACAAGAATGCAATGTTATATTCGATCTTTCACCGACGTATTTCGTGAATGTTGGCATTCTTCGGTGAAAGTCGACATTCTCCAATTTCGGTCTTTCACAGTAACACGTATATTCTTCCACTTTTTAGAAGTGTAAGGAAAAATTTGACTAATCCAATTAATCCAAAAATGCATAGCAATCACTAAAAATATTTTGAGTAACAAATCTTTTGGTGATAAGAGTAAAGTATATAACACTTACTGTCAATAACATCATCTAAGCCAATATTCTTCATTTAAATAAGAAGTACAATATTTTGAGCTTGTTTCATTAACTAATCGAGTAGGTTATTACAGTTTGTTAAATTTATGACAGACAAGACATTTATCCTAAGTTTTCCACCCTCTGCCCAAAAATAATGAAACAAGACCTTGGTTTAAAAAGCTTAAAATGTCATCTAATTTACAGAGCATAATATAATTTAATTTACAGAGCGTAATACAAGTTACTTTAGACGGCGCAATATAATTTAATTTATAGCATGTAATGTAATTTAATTTACAGAGTGCATCATAGACTATAGGAAAAATAGAGGAGTAAAATGTTTACTTGTCTAAATAATTTTAAATGAGGAAAGCAAATTATTAGGTTATTCCACGAAATAGCTTATATAAATTTCATATAATATAATTACCAATAATAATTAACTAGCATTAGTTTTAATATATGTGTTTCACCCTGAACTGAAATAGAGTAAATTATTTTAAAATCTCTAAAGCTTCAAAAGATCCTCATTAAACAATATTTATACTGAGCAAGAAGAGCTTGAAGACAGTAATCGGAATGAATTTCATAATGTATAACAACATTTTGAAACGATTTTATAGTCATACTTACAAAAATGTTACTACAAAAATTTCCTCAAAAATGTGCTTTCTGAAATCCCTTAGCAAACTGATAATTCCAAGTCAAAAAAGTTTTATTTTTTGAGCTCAAATGATATTTTATTTTGATAAAACCAGATATTTATAATAGAATATTTTTCTGCAGATTTTCTAAATTAAATTTGCAATCAACCGAATCACAGTGGGAGAAAATTCAACTTGCACCAAACTTGTATTGAGATTAATGAATATTAAATCTCATTACTCAATTATGTATACTAGAGTTAAAGCAAATTCTCTTTAATTGTTAACTAACCTAATGACGATGATGATTTTAATATTTCTGAATATCTACAGTAATCACTACCAGTTGAAAAAGCTGAAATAAAGAATAAAAAATATTAGACCTTTCAAACGTCATATAAATAATTCTAAATTTAATAAAATCTATGTCTAAATTGCCACCGCAAATTTCTAATAGCATTAAACGCATTTTAAATTTCACTTCAAATGCCATTTTGTTCAAGTGAAATATCTAAACCTCGGATGAAGATCAAAAAAAAATTTTTGTGGTTATAAAATATTCTAAATGTCCAAATTTAGATCTTGTATCAAGAAATTACTGTAATGCGAAACGGGTTTTTTTTCTGTCCCTGAAGGATTATTGTTTTCGTTTAGCGATTTTGCGTTGGAAACATTAAAAGTCTGAATCCCTTTTCAAACTGTTGCCACCAAATATTGCAGTCCTGTATTATATGTAAAGAAATTAAATAATGAAGAATCTGCATAAATGCATGTATATTTCTCCAAACGGGATAAAACAACGGTACCTAGAGCCATCCAATTTTGAATAACTTACGTTTCCACCCGAATATGCGCATCTGGAAGCCCGAATTCGGAATTTGTTTTATTATCTATTTCATATTTTGTAAAACCTTAACGAATTTTTGATGAACAAACCCAAACGATTTAAATGCGAGCCATGGCAACACTCTACGGGGGAAAAAAACCCTTTTATCTAAAGCGAGCGGAACTATGTATCAGAAATTCTAAAGATAGACTCATTTTTAAATAATTTTGCGATATTGCTGTTGAACTGAATTTTATGGTTTAAGTGCGAAGAACAAGATATTTAATAAATAAAGGTAACACACAAAACTTTTAAAAACGCCCCTTTAGACGTACTTTAAAAT
>KK120442.1:95128-139210 GCA_000611955.2 Stegodyphus mimosarum
TTTTTTTTTTTTTTTTTTGTTCCAGCAACCATTTGACTAAACCCCTGTAGAAGTGCCAAAATATCTATCCAACTTTTATTGAGAATAATGAAGGCTTTGGAGAAAAATTTACTATCAGTCATCCAGAATATAATAAAAACTGAAATGATATTTATAAATTCGTAGGTAACTGAATAAAAGTTATAGTAATTTAGAAAGATTCGTAGAGCATAAATTTTCTTTTCTCAATTGCATCAGTTTAATTGCTGAAAATTAAAGTATGTTTTACAGCATCAAAACTTTTGCATATATACTTGCATATAAACTTTTGCGTTTCTATTCAAATGTAATCCATTACTTTAATAGGGATATTTACGAGACTCAAGAAATAATGTCTATAAAATCCGGAACTACGATAATCTTTTGGTTCATAAAATACAGAAATTTCTCCTAGTTTATTACATCCATGTATTTCCTCTGATGTGCTCCGATTTCCTCCGATCTTCAATTTATATCTTTGATTATGTGAAATAGCTCTATGAACAATATTTAAATTTTCTTATATGAACATTTCGATATTTAGAGATATTTAAGAGACTATAATATCTAACATTTCAGTTTAAAATACTTCAGCCCATAATTGTATGAAATTCTGAACACTCAGAATATCATACATTTAGTTTAATAAAGTATTATTTTTCTGCATTATAAAGTATTCTCAGATTTACGCCCATTCATTCCTTACTCGCAACTTTAATAATGACCAATTAATAATAATTAAATTAATGAAGTGAAAGGTCTTTTGAATAAGATCATATTGCTGAGTCTACATTGAAATACGACACTAATTCACTACAGAAGACGAATCAATTCACTTATTGCACAACTCTTTTGGTATGTATACCTCAAAATAGAATATATTAATAGCTTCATAATAAATATAATACAGCTTTCCACTCTGTGAGACAAATTTATAATGATTACTTTTTGGTTAAATAATGTAAACCTATTGCTGTTAGAAAGAAAGAAAAAGTATCTGCTGAACAGTGGCGGCTCGTAGCTAAAATTAGTGGGGATGCCGTTCCAAAAAATATTTAACCTTTGTTTTAAACCTGTGTAAAGGGAAACAAACACGTATAAAAAGAAAGTTTATTTTGAAACTTCCATGAAATTTTACAAAAGAAAAATTAAACATTTCTTAATTACTTTAACTTAAATTGTTACAGTTCAAGCTTTACCTATTCATTTAAAAATGAAATCCATTCTTCTCGTTTTAATTTGCGCGAAGAGATCAATAATTTTCTCCTCGATCTCTGGATGACAACCGAGGAAATTTTTCTATATTGAAAGCATTGCAAGCGCATGAAAACGAAAGCTCTCGAAGTCACTTACAGTCACAGAATTTATTACTGGAGGGTGCAAGGACATGGTTAAAGTTTTCTGTAAAATAAAAGAACCGAAAAAAATGAATCAAATAGAATAGCTGAAAAATAATCTAACCAAGAATATGGTGTATGATTTTTAAACAAAGCACACGCGGAGTGAAAAAAAAGAACCAACTCCCAACGATACTCCAGATTCGGCACTGTAAAAGCGACATTGCTCTCTCCCTCTCAGCCTCGTACGCTCCTTCCTAAGAGCGCATGCGCAGAAAGGCCAAATACCACACGCGCGGAGTAAGAAATAATCACGTTTCCAGAATTTCGGCACTGAAAGAGCGACAGTGCTGCTTTCTGTGCTCACTTGCGCAGAACGGCCTTGTGAAGCGCAATTCCATACAAAAACTTTCGTACCTTTTTCATAAACTGGAAGATGGCTACTGACATTAATTTAAGGATTATATATTGTAGAAGTATAAAGAAAGAATTAAAGGAAAAAGGGTTCATTATATTAAATATTAAAAATAATAATAAGTGGAAACAGGGGTGCTGCAGTTCCACAGTGCTTATTACGAGCCGCCACTGCTGCTGAAATAAGAAAAAACAGAAGATTTGTTGTTGTTGTTTGTCATGTTGTTATCACATGTAACAGCGGTTGCCAGAGCCTACTCCGAAGAGAGGTTGGACTTCTAATTTCCACCACACCCCAATTTTGAGGGAGTATACCCAGGGGGGGGGGATCCGGGGTCTCCCACTCCTCTACTCTCCCACTAATCCACCCAAGAGGACTTTCCGCTCGCCGCATATTTAGCGTGCGGCCATGACGCACCGACACTATACACTCACAAATATCCATGTCTTCTCCGGGATTCGAACCCGAGCCCTTCGATATTCTAGTAGGCTCCCCTGACCCTATAACAGAAGATTTAATTCGTTTAAATGCAAATTTTTATTTGTATTAAGTTTTACATCACAAATGAAATAAATAAAAGCACCCTTCGTCACCTGATTTGAATTTAGACATCCGACACATTTTCGTTGCCACTTACTATAAGAAGAAATTGAATAACAAAAATAATTTAACTTAATATTTAACTTAAAATAATTTAACTTTTAAGGTGACCGGTAATTTTTCTCTTCTGAGTTTACTGAAATGTTTTTAAAAACAGAAATAAAGGAAATTCTGCCTTCAATGCAAAGAATGCTGAAGACATTTAAGTTCCAAAAGTAATAAGCACTAAACACTATTTATAGGGATGTTATTTTTTTTAACGGCCTTTGTATAGGGATGTTATTAATCATAAACATCCAAATATCGTTTTAATGAAGTATAATATTTTTCAGTTTGTGCGCCTTCTGTGACATTAAAATTTGCACCACCGAATGCGTAAGATGGTTGAATCCAGCTAGTTCAAGCCGAGTTCGAAACCACGCAATCGGATTTTGAGCACCGTTGGTTTTCGTCGATTCTTGGTTTACGGATTCTTAAGTAACCTAAATTTGATATTCCTGATATCAGTTATTAGCCCCAAGTGGCAATTTGCCCAGATAGGGTATTAATTTTGTTTTGGCATTTTGCGTCACTATAAAAACGGCGTTTCACTTTTCAAATTGTTGCCACTAAATATTAGAGTCTTGCATTATACTATTTAAAGAAATTAAATAAGGAACAATTTGAATGAATGTTATAAAGTATTTCTCCCGCTTTATTAGCATGCCTTCGTGGTGTAATGGTCAGCACACTTGCGCGTATTCGAGAGATCCGAGGTTCGAGTCCCGGCCACGGCATTACTCATTTTTGACAAGTCCAGCATCAAATTAACCTAATGTCTCTGCAGCGGCGCCCGAACTAAAAGGGTGGTGGATGATGATTCTCCACCAACAGGATTTGGCAGCTGAGTCCCCTAATCCCCAGTCGTCCTTGAAAAGGGGGAGTATATAAGGTATTTCTCCCGCCTTCTTAACGTGCTTATTTAATGTAATGGTCAGCACACTCGGTGCGTATTTGAGAGGTCCGAGTTTCGAGTCCCGGCGAGGGCATTACTAATTTTTCACGTCTCCAGCATCAAAATAACCTAATGTCTCTACAATGTTTCTCGCAATGTGGAAAAACAACAGTACCTAAAGACATCCAATTTTGAATAACATAGTCCTCCAGTCGACTATGGGCATCTGGAAGCCCGAATTTGGAATTTAATTTATTATCTATTTCAAATATTGTAAAATTTTAATGAATTTTTTATTAAAAAACTTAACGATTTCAAAGCGAGCAATGGCAACACTGTACAAAAAAATAAATATTTTTGTCTCCAGCTCACGAGGCTGTGTATAGGAAATTCTAAAGGTATGCTCTTTTTAAATATTTTGTGATATTGCTTTTGAGTTGAATTTTATGGTTTAAGTGCGAAGAACATGATATTTACTAAATAAAGGTAACCCACAAAACGTTAAAAAAACGCCCCTATGGGCTTTATATAAAACCTGAAAGTTTTCACATTTTTGTTTTGTCTTGTTGTTTTCAACCAAGCATCTAAATTTTCCAGTATTAAAGAATACATGTTGAGACGAAGGTTTTTAATAACGTTTCTTAAAATCAGATTACGTTGATGATCCTGGTACTGTCATGCTACCTTACACACATTTTTATTCAGTTTTCAGTTTAATTCCATAAGGTTTAATTTAACCAGTAAATTCCCCCTAAGCTGAAATTCTCAAAGTTATTTTGATCTTCCTTAGTTAGGAAAGAAATTCTCACAATGACAAACTGCAGTGTGAGGGAAATGTTACCCACAGTATTTCCGAATGTTAGCAGCAGTTGTATATAACAAAGAATTTACCTGAAACTATGAATACAGCGTATGTAGTTTAATTAATTTAGAAATTTCTAAAATTAAAATGAGTTTAATAAAACGGAAATAACAGGCTGCAAATAATTTTGGGCCATGAGATAAGAATAAAAACTGAGTTGCTATGGGCAATCCTCTGCTTCTCGAAAGGTCAAAACTTTTCTGAGCTACACCGTGTAGACACATTCTCCTGCTCTTCTGATTTCACTGTCCTGCCAGTTTGCCAATATACTTATAACGAACTGTACGCGTTTTCTTTTTTAAACACGGTAGGAAAGACTTATTGCTACGAATTTTGTATATACTGTTAAGAGTTCCGTTTTAGATAGGTAATTTTAGTAGAATTATAATTAAAATTGTTGTATTTCTTTTGTAATATGAAAAATCTAAACAGAAGCTCTGCCAGAAAGGTAAGATTACAGGGGCAAATGTATTTAACGCTGAGTAAATGTAATTTCCTCGGTAATTTGGTGAGATATCGCCAAGCTGATAACGGTTTCGACAACTTATTTTCTCGCCAAACTTGACGAAAACTCACTAAAAATAACCAAATTTGGAGACAATTTGGACACATTTTGAAAATGACTACCCCCTGTATCACGGTAATATGTACTAAAATTGAATAAATGTATCTGACCACTAGTTTAGCTGTAACCGTAATTCCGCCCTTGTATTGTTTTCCAGTAATTTTGAGAAGCAGAAAGTACTATAAATATCTCGGCCGTCGGTTGAAAACTATTTAAGGCCGGAGAGAGCGTATCTGCTCTCAGTTTCTTTGTTGTTGCGAGTCGTTAGTTCCACGAGTTGTTATTGAGTGAATAAAAGGATATCTGAGTTAACTTTCTCTTTAGATGCACTTTGCATTCCGTTGTGATTAACGTTCTTAGTAGTTTGATGCATAACTAGCATCAAACTACATTCTGTGAGTTCTGTTCTACATTCATTAGTATTCTGTGAACTCCTGTACGAGTATTTCTGCTGAAAATTCCCAAACTCTTGATTAAATTTATTTTGATAAAATAAATTTTTATTAACCTGTAAGGTGTATTTTAATTGTAAACAGTTATTCCCTATTTTGAAACTCTTTCCTTTCAGCTCTTGTTTCCCACTTACAACTCCCTACCAGAGTGAATTTTTAGAATCACGTTGAATAAAACGAGTTAGAAGAAGTATTTAAAAGAACTTCAACTTATTTCGAAATAGAGAGTGCTCAGCAATCCTTAGTGGCTTGTGTTTGTCTTCTGGCTACTTCGTTCTGGAATCCCCTGCGTTCGGCCGTGTTGTGCGTGCCAGTTGAGAAACGCCGGCTAGTTTAGTTTGGGCCAACTACGTTAGGTATTTGTGTTTAGCTTGAGCTAAGTCTCTTTAGTTTAGTATTAGATTAGTTCTAATTCAAAAGTCCAAATGGAGGCTTTCCTGTAATCCTGAGAAAGGGACATTTGTTATTATTTCTTTGAGTGAATAAAAGGGTATTTTAAACCTTCTCAAGTCTCTGCATCAACTACTTGAACTCAGCAATAATTTCTATGCTTAGTTCACTAGGTTCCTCGACATTTTATCTAGAAAAGTATTGAGGAACATTATTTATTGATTTGTCAAATGCCGGTTACGTTAGCCGTTAGGCCATCAACCACCTTGCTTGCCAATAGAGCTGAAATCTACAAGAAAAATTTGCCGGTGCTTCACACTCGTCTAAATGTTCCGGCGTCATTAGCCATTCACAATTACATAAAACACACAACAGCGAATCAGCTAGTCCAACTCAAAGTAAATGATTCTGTAGACAGCCATGTCTCGTCAATAGTCTAAAAGAGGCAACCGAAACTGTTCAAAACTGGAAACCGAAACTGGTGGTCAGGAACAAAAGCTGGGGTTGATGCGAGAACACTCCAAGGCTTGCTCTCACAAGCCCGAGGGCAAAATCTCTAAAAGTCTTTTGATATGTTAGCGATATCAGAAGCTTAAGAGAATGGATGCTTGCACTCGTTTTTGGCTTTTGGACAACCGTAAATCCCTCTTTCGCAAGCATGTCAGCCATATCATTCCCATAAACACCGCAGTGTGAGGGTACCCATTGAAAAGATATCTTGTGGGAAAGTTCTTTTATGACTTCCTGACACGGCTGAACACTTATGTTCTTACACTCTTGGTAAGAAGAGATGGCCTGTATTGCGGAAGTCGAATCCGACAGTACAACAGCCCTCCTGAACGAGCTCTGTCTCAATGATAATTGTTGGAGAGCTACATGAATGGCTTTCAGTTCTCCATCAAAGTGAGTGGAATAAGCCCCTACAGGTATGTAGAAACTGAAAACTTGCTAAAAACTCCAGCTCCATCCCCTTGGATCCTATCGATCAAAGAGCCATCCGTATATACATGTATCCATTCCTTAGCCGGAAAGCGTTGCTCAGTTGTTTCCAAAGCTATAGTTCTCATTTGCTCTGGACTCATTTCCTTCTTATCTACTTTCATTTTCAGGTCCAACCGCACATCAAGGAAGCTATAATCAAAAAGATTTAGCAAAAACAGAATTGCCGGTTTCAGTGTTCTTATATGATTGTATTGTTCTAGGCGAGAGACACACTCAAGAAAGCCATTTTGTGTCTTCAGATTTCATTGTTTATTATAATCATAATTCCTTCAAGGAGGATTGAGGAACATTATAAATCTATCATCGGACCTGTGTGCATTCAGTTTATTACGAACCGATACGCAGCCAACAATATATATAAATAATTTGAGGGAAATTATATGTGAAATTGTAGTATCCTTTGAATAAACAATGGAATAAAGAAACAATGGTATTCAGGAACATAAGAATGCTGGGGCAAATCTATTTTTTAGCATTGAGGTAAACTAAGTTATCTCGCAAAATTGGGGAGATATCGCCTAGTTTGCCATGGTTTGGGCGACTAAGTTATGTCGCCAAATTTAGCGAAAAATCGCTAAAAGTAGCCAAACCTGGCGACTCTGTGGTCAAGTCCCTGCATAATAATAATCGGTATTGCAATTGAGTACTGTAACTGATCCCTAACACTAACTGTATCCGACCCTCATATGCCTTCCAGTCATTTCGAGAAATGGAACGTACTAGAGATTTCTCAGCGGCCGGGAAAAAACTATATAAGACAGGAAAATGCATCAGCTTCCGAGTGTTTAAGTTTACAATAGATTTCGGAGTATTGAATTATCTATGTGCTAGCTTCGCCTTTTAGTTGCGCTTTGCATTGCTTTGTGTTTAACATTGCTTAGTACTTTGATGTATTCTTAGTACTTTGCACTAAGTATTCTTAGAACTTTGATAACTATTGATGGTGTTATGTGATACTGAGAAGAACTGTGCGAATAATTTATGGAAAGTTCTAAAACTGTGAAGTGTTTCTTTTTTGAAAATAAGTTTTATCAAGCTATTATCAATTCTATGTGCATCCTGTCCGTTGAGAACGCCGTAAGCACGCAACAATATTTTAAATGGTAATTGAAATATTTTGTCAGATTATTGCTCTCACTTCTGATCTTACCACAGACAAATGGTAGAAGCTTTTATTATTTTCAATAAGTATAAAATGAGTTTAAATGACAATGACAAAGAGTTTAAAAACAATGATGATTTCAAAGTAATTATATTTATCCTATGGCATTATTCAAAATACCAATTGATAATTTCAATTAATAAACTCATTTTACAATAGTTATATTAAAATCATAACAAAGAATAACTTTAACACTATTATTAATAAGAAAAATGGCATAGTATTACAATATATTCGGAAAACCCTCTGGCTGGTAAATAACTACCAGCGGAAATAGAACAAAATAATACTTAAACGATATTTCAAAAATTCTTCTCTTGCTAAGATGATTTTCTAGAGATATTAGGTAATTTTTGAAAGCAGGACAGATTGAAAATGAGCAATGCCCTCGCCGAGACTCGAACCATGGACCTCTCGAATACGCGCCGAGCGTGCTGACCACTACACCACGAAGGCATGCTAAGTAGGAGGGAGAAACACCTTATAGCTTTACAAAAACTTTCTTTTGTGCTTTTATTATTAACGGGTTTTGTGTTTACGTCATTTATTTAATATGACATTCTTGGCGTTTGCGTCACATAAATTTCGATTCAACAGCAAAATCACAAAAATATTCGAAAACAGAATATCTTTAGAATTTCTCATAGACATTCTCGGAAGAGGACTCTATCGGAAAGGCACAATCGAGATACTAATGTTATTTTGCTTACAGTGTTGCCACTGATCGCTTTCAAATCGTTGAATTTGTTAATCAAAAATTCGTTAAAACTTCACAAAAGTTGAAATAGATAATAAAACAAATTCGAAATTTAAAATTCCGGCTTCCAGGTGCACGTGTTCGAGGGGAGGACACCGTTATTCAAAATTTGAATACCTTATGGTTTTACGTTTTTCGCAATGCGAAGAACATAGAAACGTACACTACGCCCCCCCCCAAAAAAAGGGCAGTTCTATATCTCCCGTTCTACTGGGGCGATTGACGTAATTAAAATTGCGTTTTCCATGTCTCGAAGGCCCGACTTAGGATATATATTAGATTTATGTATAGCATTGTTCAGATATAGGTATTTTGACACAAAATCGGTCTTTTTCTGAAATAACATAACCAATTTTTTTCCATATTTCGATTCCACGACTCAAATTATGCCTAAATATTAAATTTTGTAAAATTTGGTGCAAAATTTACGGAGAAATTCAAAAATTTAACTTGGCGAATTTTTTTCAGTTTGAGCCAAGAATAATTGGCATTTGGCGAACTTCTTAATATGTGGCAACCTATTTTCTTTGCCTTCCGTAGTGCAGGGGAGGAAAAGAAGTCACATCGTTCCTGTCTTTTTACACTGTGGATGAGAGGAAAAAAAGTCACATCGTTCTACTTTCAAATAATTTTTAAAAAATGCGTAAACCACATTTTCGTTATTGTCGCTTTCAACAAATATGCCAAATTTCAAAACGCGCCAATCTATAAATTCATGTATGTCTTCGAAAATTTTGAATAAAAAGCTCTACTTTTTTTGCAGGTATGCTTAGAAATACATCTACTTTAAGATGATTGTAAAAATTTTATAGGTTATAAATCAAATTATTTATCGAAAATTAATACAATTTTTTTAAATGCAAATTTTAAAAATAAATCATAAAAAATGGGCGAATTTTATTTGGAATGAACCTAAATTTCGAACGGTGTAAGAAGGAATCAAATAAGTTTCATAATAAAAAAGATAATAAATACATGCCAAATTGAATTAACGTTGAGAAGCTAAAATTTTGAGAGCTAATTTTTTAAAAACTACTCGTGCGATTTTTACAAAACTTGCCATTTTGGCATCATTTGAGTCATAGAATCGAAATGTGGAAAAAAATTGGCATGTCATTTCAAGAAAAGTCCGATTTTGTGTCAAAATACATGTATTTGAACAATGCTACGTATAAATCTAATATATATCCTAACTTGCGCTTTCGAGACACGAAAAACGCAATTTGAATTTCGTCAATCGGTCCAGTAAAACGGGAGATATAGAACTGTCCCTTTTTTTTCGCAAAGTATATGCAGATTCTTTATTATTAAATTCCTTTAAAAATACATAGTACAGAGCGATAATATTTGGTGGTGTAAATTTGAAAAACTGATAATACTCTGTTTGTAGTGAACCTACGCAAAACCCCATTCCGAGAGTAAAAGCCCCTTTTCGGTTAAAAAAATAGTTTATTGACTAATGTGTCATTAAGCTATATGATCCAGATATAATAGCGAGTGAAGCTGGGCCGCTAAAGAAAGGTTTTTTCGGTAATACCTGAGACGTGCATCTGGTTTCTGTTTTCCAGCAATAGATGATATACCCGCTCTCCTTTTATCTTTCATCCATGCTTTAAGCTTCCTTTTTATTCTCTATTTTTTGCTCATTTTAAGGAGATAAGAAACTTGATATTTTAGAAACATTGAATGTACTGCATGTACAGGACTGAGTAGTCTGCTATAACACTCATATTTGAAGTTTGGATAAATTAGAATATTTGGGTTTTTTTAGTTTAAATACTAAAATAAATATACTACTTGTTTATAACTACTAGTTTAAATACTACTAGTTTATATTACTAGCTTAAATAATACTAGGTCTACTACTAGTTAGAATACTAGTTTATAAATTTGGGTTTTTTAATTTAGTTTAATGCACTTTAATTAAAAGTGTTCAAGATGGGAATGCAGTTTTTTCTTTTACCTGATACTTGAGAAATATAATCAACTTTCCTTTTCCTAAATAAAAAAAAACCGGATGTGTACATCACATCACTTTCTTGTACGGAATATTAAATTATAAGCATTTTGCATGTCATTTAAACTTATTGAATTTTCACTTAACAGCGTTACATCTCATTCATTTTATAACGCATCAGAATGCACAAAAATTATGCATATAAGCTGAAGAATTACTTAATAGTTGCCATATGTTCTATAATAAATATAAAACGATGTGTAAAAGAAATTAAACAAACAAAAAAAGAAACAAACAGTTTTTCAGAGGCAATACAGTACTTCTCATTCAATTAATTCAGTTCTCACTTCGCAACAACGCAAAAATACATCAAAACTCAATATCTGTAGTGAAAATTACGATGTAAATCTTAAAACCGCATTTCCTCGAATAAATTCCGGAATGGATGAAGCACAATTTAATTCGCAATAATAAAAGAAGGCGTTATCTTTGCTGTTGCGAAGCTTAGTTTCTCTAGATTGGCAACGAATCCAATATTCTGCTAAGTTTCAAATGCAAACAAATGTGTCCGCCATGAGAAAAAGGATTAGACTTAGCCGCACTTAAACAACTTTTACAATGTTGCTAATTCTACAAATTTTGAATGCAGATTTACTAAAGGCATAAAAACCTTAACCGGAAGATAAGAAGGATATAATTCAATCAGTTTTAAAGCAAAAAATGCACAATTTACCAATATATAAGATTAAAGAAATTGCGCTCACTGAGCAGTGTAATAGAGGGTATATATATATACATAAATTTATATACCTGTAGTGCGGCCGATTGCAACTAAAAGACGCCACAAAAAAATCTCTTCAGAATCCATTTTAAATCAGTTTTATCATTTTTGGGGCAAAAGAGTCTTTTATTTTGTTCTTATGAACGAATGTCACTCAAAAACATCGTTAAATTGCATTCGATAGTGGTCAAAATAGATATTTTCGTTGAAATATGATACCCGAAATTTGTCGCGATTACAATACTTTCTTTTTACTTTGTGCAAGGAAGTAAAAAGGCTCCAAACATTCATAAATTTCTGTATTTTTGGAAAATAATCATCCTGTAGCCAGTCTTTAAGAAAGATTAATACAAATTTGCGAGCAATTTGTGTAAAAATTTTTTCATTTAATTTCAGCGACAGTCAATTAAATTTTGATTATTAAATTCGTTTTTACTAAATTCCTTCTTTTTTGCAACTTGAAGTACGGATCTAGAATGCTTGAAATATTTTTTAGAATCTTTATTAATAACGAACGCAGATTAAATGTATTATGAATAAATTTAATTATTTTTCTTTTTGTTTCATTTAATAATAAAAATTATTTTACTTCTTTCAGTTGTCACTGCCGCTCAAGAAATGGTGGAGAAGTAAGTGTAATTTTTTTACCCTCTTTTTTTATCTGCACAGTTTCCGCTTTGCACTAACGATATGTTTCTTGAATTTTTTATTTCAAACAAGTGTCCTTTATTGATCAATAAAGGGAATAATAAATAAATACTGAATAAGGTTATCAAAAATATACTATACTTCTAAAGGAACACACACTTTACTGGAGTAGAAAGAAAGCATCATGCTTTATTTACCAGGAGTAAATGGCATTATTTAAAATATTAAGGGGCATTTTGGAGGTTTTAAGCATATTTTTAATTAATAAAGACATTTACTTTTATAAAGAAACCAAATGACTTTCTCCTTAATAATCCATAAACAGGAGTCTTATAGCCTTCTGATGCATTATTGTTGTTCTTAATTTAATTAAATCGTTTATACGTTAAGCATAAATATAGTAAAATTCATTTTAATCATAAGTTAAGGAATTTAAGTTCAAGAAATTTCTTATCCTTCTTTCACATTTAAATTATGTAAATTAGGTTCTTCAACTACGTATGGATATTAAATAAAAATTTTCCTTTTTGAATATCATTATATCCCTTAAGTACAGACGTTCATTTTCTGCTACGTAAATACAGAGGCTGTTCGCACATTTTTTAGAAGATTTTGGTAAGCGGTAATAAAAAACAGTTCGCTGCAAAAGAAGTAATTGCAATAGTACTATGTTTTTAATAGTCCAAATTATCGTCTGTGGCTTGAAAGTTTTGTTTTTATTCAAAATGGCGAATTTAACGAAGCAGTGGTTCGAAAGGCTACATTTACGCTCTTTCCGAAGAGAAATATGCATGCTCCGTTATCCAAAAACGATGTGAGAGTCATGGTTTTGTGATATCTAAAGCGTCGATAGGTAATATCATCAACAAGAAAGGAACAAAAAGTCAAATTGGAGCCTCAAGTGGGACAAAAGTTCCAAACAAGTATCCAAGGAAAAAACGAACATCTGCGACTATCGCAAAGGTACGTTGTTTAATGTTCAAAGAAAATCCCTTTAGTCAAAGGACAGTTGCAAAATCATTAAAATGCTCGGTATCCACTGTAAACAAAATGATAAACGTTGATTTAAATCATAAGAAAGCGAAAAAACGCAACGTGCATCGTCTTCTTCCGAAGCATATCGCTCAACGCAGGACACACTGCAGAATTCTATATCAGAAACACTTATCCGATGAAAAATGGAAAACAATTGTCACAATAGATGAAGCGTGGGTGTATTTAAATGACTGTAACAAAAAAAAAAGCCATTTATTATCCTAAAAGGGGAGGAAAAATTTAAGTACATGGTTCAAAGAATCGAAAGAAAGTTTTTCTAAGGGATCCATGATTGTTGTTGTTTTTTCTTATAATGGCAAGTTATAAATAAAGAGAGTCGAAAAAAATGTCAGGATTAACTCCAAATACTATCAGGAACATATTTTATCGCCAATTTTTCTGAATGAAATACCATGGCTTCACCCACAGTGCCATCCATCTGTGAGACTCCATCCGGACAAAGCTAGCAGTCACACATCAAAATCCACTGTAAATTTCCTAAAAGAAATGGAACAAAAAACTGGTATCGAGGCCATACCCTTCACTGATATCCTTACTAAATCTCCCGATGTGTCACCTATGGATTTTTGTGCTTTCGCACTTTTAGAAACTGCATTATCCAAACGTTGTCCCGAAGCCCTAACGGGACTCTGAAAAGTTGTTCGGGAGGAATGGAATAGAATACCTCTTCTGACACTTCAAAAGTCATTATTATCCTGGAAATTGCGGTGTCGAAAGATAGTTCAGAATAGGGGATGTCAAATAGAACATTTAAAACACAAGAATTTTATGTAATTTAGTTTTGTGAACACAATATACATCGTCTAAAAATGTGCGAACAGCCTCTGTACAGAGGAGGGGTCTCTCAGAGCGCCCTCTATTTTATGCATTTTATAAACATAAAATTTTAAAATAATGTACTCTTGTTATTATATAAGCATTAATACACGTTGTTTGTTAAATTGAAGTAATTATTTCTTTTTAGAACTCTAAAATTAATGCATTAAAAATTAATTTTTAAATCGCATATGAAAAAATACGGAACGCTGATCAGATGAATAAAACAAGCACTACTTAGTTGAGAATGCGCATAAACTAAACTAATTAATAAATTTTCCATCTACGGAATCTGGACTATATAAAAGAGTGCAAAAACATTATAATATATAAAAAAAGTATTTAAAAACTGCAGCCCGTTATTTTAAGCTATTTCAACACAATTTTTACAAATTCTCTTGACGCATTCATTACGTATCGAATTCTCGCAGCTGAAACATAGATCGTCAGCTTTTCTTCTATGTCTAGGAGGACAAACAGAGCATGTTTCGCACATTTCAAGGGTATCAGTTACATCTGGGTTAGAATATATTCCACTGGAAACTCCTAACATTCTCTGAATGTACATTTTTATTTCTCGGTTCACAGGTGGCTTTTGCAGCCTTCATTTCATGTGTGGTTTCACTCATTCTGATGATAACTCCATCAAAAAATCAGTTTTTTTTTGCCAATTTGGCACTATCTTTTATCAGGCCAGCTACTAAAATAAAGTAATAATAAAGCTATCGCCCCTTCATGCGAGAAAAAAGTAACGTAAACGCAGAGGTGAGGTTTTTATAACCGCGGCCTAATTTTAAAAATTATTTAAAAAAAACTAATGGATATAATTTAATTAAAATTTAAGAATAATTACACAGTCCAGTCACATTAATGTGACCACCACGTACTTTCCATGTCAGAGTTAAATAACCAATCACAGAAGGCAGGTGGCAGCACAGTGCAGTTGAGCGTATATAAAGAGTGTGTGAGGGCTTCGGAAAACATTTCAATCGTTGGCGTAATGCAGAAACGAAGCGATTTATCCGACTTCCGAAAGGGCATGATCATTGGCTTTCGGGCCAAGAGTGGAAGCATTTCCGAAACGGCTGAGTTTGTGAACTGTTCGCGTGCCGCCGTGGTAAAAGTGTACCGTGCATGGCAAAATGGGACTGTCCAAAATCAGCGACGTGGCAAATGTGGTGCACCACGGGCCATAGATGACAGAGGCGAACGACGGTTGCGGAGATGCGTTCGGGCAGATAGACGGGCTACCGTTGAGCAACTGACCACCAAAATGAACCAAGGGGCTACCAAAAGTGTCTCCCAAAGTACTATTCAGCGAACATTGCTGCGTCTGGGCCTCCGAAGCAGACGCCTGGTTCGTGCACCTATGCTGACTGCTGTTCATCGACGGCGAAGGCTAGAATTTGCACGCCAGTACAGCAGCTGGACGTCCACTGAGTGGCGACAGGTTGCGTTTTCGGATGAATCGCGTTTTATGCTCCATCGGACAGATGGACGTTGGCGTATAAGGCGTGAAACCTCTGAAAGGAACCACCCTGCAACCATTGCCGGAACGGTCCAAGCTGGAGGCGGGAGCATTATGGTCTGGGGAATGTTTTCCTGGCATTCTCTAGGTTCACTGATCATTGTGGAAGGCACAATGGATCAATACAAGTACGCATCTGTCCTTGCGGACCATGTTCACCCCTACATGCGCATTGTTTTTCCTCAGGATGATGGCATCTTCCAGCAGGACAATGCGAGGTGCCATACAGCTGCCAGTGTACGTGCGTGGTTCGAAGAGCACCAGGATGAGTTTACCGTCCTCCCCTGGCCAGCAAACTCACCTGACTTAAACCCAATCGAGCATCTGTGGGACCATCTCGATCGAGTTGTTCGCGCCATGGATCCTCAACCGCGTAATCTAGCGCAGCTGGCCACGGCATTAGAGTCGGCATGGCTCAACATCCCAGAGAACACCTTCAGGGACCTATGTGACTCTCTTCCTGCACGTCTCGCAGCAGTCCGCTCTGCGAAAGGTGGTTATTCTGGCTTTTGACAGATGGTCACATTAATGTGACTGGACTGTGTATATTTTATGTCAACTTGAAAGTACTGAAAAGGAGAATAACAACTACACTGGGTAAATAAATTAAGAAAATTTGCATATTTTATCGAATTGCATAAAAAGAACTGAACTGAAGGAAAAACCACTGCTTCTAGATAAAAATGCTAATCTTGTACGGCAAATAGGTAAGCGTACACGTGTGTGTAGGCGAAGCCAGCAGAAAAACAAGCTTTATAAGAGCGTGGAGGGTAAGACGAATTCCATTCGCTAGCACACCTCGGCGAATTTCTTGGTGTTATTTTGCAGCAATCGGTTAAATTCACATCGGAACAGCGTTTGTTTGCTAGAACACCGGCTGTTTGCGTCCTGCTCAGGTCTACGGACAGGAGAGTCCGATTAGCATAGTTCAGGCAGCATAGTGACTGGAGTACGGGCAGTGGGGGACCGTTCCGTTCACCGACGAGTCTCGTTTTAGCCTAAACACCGATTCTCTCCGTACTTTCATATGGAGAGAGCCAAGGACCTGCTACCTACCCTCCAATATCCTCGAAAGCAAAAATTATGGCTGTGGCATTGTAATGGTCTGGGCAGGCATCATGTTGGATCGCCGCACACCTCTCCACGTCTATGACAGAGGCTCTGTGACTTGTGTGGGGTATACGGATGAGGTCATTGAGCCCTATGTTCGCCTTTTCTGGGGTGCTGTGGGTCCCGAGTTCATCTTACAGGACGATAACGCGAGGCCACATAGAGCTCTTCTTGTCGACGGATTTCTCGAAAGTGAGGATATTCGCCTGTTGGATTGGCCAGCCAGGTTTCCAAACCTCGACCCGATAGAGCATGTTTGGGACGCTCTGGGGAGGGTAATTGCAACTTGCAACCCCCCTTCCGAGAACCATCCAGGAACTGAAAACAGCATTACTGAATGAGTGGAACTAATTCCCACAGGCACTGATAAACTGCCTTATTTCCAGTGTGACATGACGCTGCGAAGCCTGTATGGCTGTACGAGGAATCCATACCCTCTATTAACCCGTTTCTTTTGTGTCTTCTGCAACCGATGTTTAAGACCTTCAGACTCTCATGAGTGTTACACACGAACATGTGTGTCTACTATAACTGTTGAATGTTTATTTTGTTAGTATTTTATCAACCTACGTTCACACCAAATTTTATTAAAATCTGTCCCGTAGTTCTGGAGATCGTAGATCAAATATGAAAGTTCTCTTAATTTATTTCACCAGTGTATATAACTTATAAGCAGTTTTAGAATATTGGAGCTATCATACAAACCCCACCCCTGTGTTTAAGGCATATACTTCTTTTGCCATAGATACATATCATGATTTTCTTTCATTGTCCAAACACTTTTTCGTTACCCATTCGTCGGGTTTTTCCAAATCCTTCGGTTATTTAGCCGTCTCATCACCGCGAGTGACCAAATATTACATCCGTGGAAAGGGAGAAAAGAAGAAACACAGCACTTAAGTCTTTCGTGGAAGTCGAAACCACATTCTTGGATCCGGACCAGGAGTCAGACTCCGCTAATAAGTGTACTGTCCACAGGGCGTGTCTTGGCTATTCCTATTTAAAATTTCGCAATAAAATGCTAACTTATTAAATGAAAGAAGCAATGTATGGTGAAATGTGTCGAGTAATAAAGCAGTGTACATCAAAGGCTGTGTAAAACATACATGATACACAAGTGACTAATCATGGATCTATGCATATGAGCCCGAAACAAAACAGCAGTCGACTGTATGGGTCTTCTAAGACCAGCCAAATCCAAAGAAGGTTATTTGCAAAAGAAGCACATCGGAGCAAATGGCTGCCTGTTTCTTCGGTGTTACCGGTCACGTAGCGACAGTGACGTTAGAGAAATGCAGGATGGTGAATTCTGAAGTACATGACCATTTGTTTGGCAAACGTCATCGGAGAAATTCGAAAAAAGCAGAAGAGGGGAATCATTCTTCATCATTACAATACGAGCTGTCACTCATCGGCTCAAAGAAAAGAATTTTTGACGGGTCATCCGCCGTACAGCCCTGACTTCGCACCCAGTGACTTTGTTTTATTCCCTTCCATCAAAAATAAATCACGTGGTCTAATTTGCGACACCAGAAGAAACAGTTGATTGCATTCAAGAAAAATGTTTTAGAATTACCTCTGCCAGAGTGGAAAAATTGCTTTGAAAATTGGTTCAAACGCGTGCAAAAGTGTATTAATCTTCATCGAGAATATTTTGAAAAACTATTAAAACACTTTTCGATCATAAAATTTTTTTACATTATTATTAGATCGGAAATATAAATAGCAACCCTCGTATCATGTAATGGATAAAAACTTAATTTAATCCTCTGACTGACTAACTACTTGCAAAGTATAGAACAAGCTGAATATTTCCAATGTTTAATTTTACGAAACATTAATTTAAGATAATTATTACGACTTCGTAATTTTCGACAAATTGGTATTTCTCGTTTATTGCGAACGTATATTGCATCATTTGAAACAAATGAGAAAATTCATTTTCTATCTACACAACGTCCGCAATCTCCATTTCAACTTCTACCGAACTGTTACTGAAATCAGACTGATGATAGTACACAATCTCAAGATTGGTGTTTAAAATTAATGGTAGCGAGGAGTTATCCGTTGTACCCTCACTCATACTGCAGGAAACGAGCCACTTTCATATAAATGGATAGCAATAATATTTGTATCGATCCATAACTTAAGTAAATAGAAGATTTTAGATGATTGGAAGATTACGATCACTGAGCTTACATCATAAAAGTAATTCCCTTTTAGTAAATTATACTAGACTCTTTCCAAATATGTATCTTTTCCTTGTTCATACTTTCCTAGCTACTAGTTTCAGCACATAACTTAATTTACTTTATTATTAACTGTTTTGTCTTCAATGAATTAAGTAAGCGTAGAACAAAAATTAAATATTGTTGCTCGCGTACGGGTTCGTTATGGATTGAATGCACAAGTCGTTAAAAAGTTAACAAAATTCATTCTACCCACAAGAAATAAAACAAAATGCTGAAATATTTCTTCAGAGATATTCGTACAATATCTTAAACAATAAACAAAACTTAATTCAAAAACTGAGAAACTAATTCTACGTAACAGTGAAAACGCTACAATCATTAACAAAGCATTGAAGTAAATAAACAGTTCGCTTAAAACAGCTACAACTACAACTGAGCTGAGGTGTTTCAATTCGGCTTTTATAAGATTTTTAATTATTTACTAGAACATTCTGGTAAAGCCTCTATTTTTTTCTCTTTTTTTGTGGATGGCAACAGCAATTACGAGATACTTATTTATTAAATGTTAAATACACGCGCTGTTTTATTTTTACTTTTCCGACGTAGCTTTCTCTTCAAAAATCGTCTGCGTTGCACGGGAAAGTAAAGCAATTTTAATTACAATTGTAAATAAATAGCTAAATAAATACGAAATCCGTAACAATGTATTAGGTTTGTTATGAGTTGTTAAGTATATCTTCGCAGTGAAGCTTAAACCTGCACTTAACTGTATAAGGTATTTCTTCTGCCTTCTTCGTATGCCTTCGTGGTGTAGTGGTCTACATACTCGACGCGTAACCGAGAGGTCCGTGCTTCGATTCCCGGCGAAGGCGTTGCTCATTTTTCCTGTCTGATGCTTCGAAATAACCCAATGTCTCTACACTGGAGCCCGAACTAAAAAGGGTGGTGGATGATGATTCTCCACCACCGCGATTTGGCGATTGGGTCCCCCAAACCCCAGTCGCCCTTTAAAAGGGGGAGTATATAAGGTATTTCTCCTGCCTCCTTCACATGCCTTCGTGGTGTAGTGGTCTGCATGTTCGATGCGTAACCGAGAGGTCCGTGGTTCGATTCCCGGCGAAGGCTTTGCTCATTTTTCATGTCTGATGCTTCGAAATAACCTAATGTTTCTATAACTGAGATTATAAATTTAAGCACAATTTTGAAACTATCTATGTAAGATTTGTTGGGAGCCAAAAATCTTCAAAAATTAGTGATCTGGGATTTTTGCATTTTCAAATTCTCTACACTTTTAGCTTTCTAAAAATACCATACTTTAATCTCTCTGAAAATTAGAACTGTAAAAAATCTAGTTTTAATTTATCATCGAATGCTTTGATAAATGAGGATTTTTGCATAAAAACGTGTTTTTCTCCAAACGTGATTTTTTTTTATACTCGATGTACCTTTTCTCAGAAACTACTGCTCCCAGGTACCTAAAATTTTTATGGCTTATTTATTATATTTTCTAATATTTACTGAAATGAGCTTTTTGTGTTAAACTGAAGAAAAGTGCTAAATTTTATTATGTCTAATAAAACATTTTAGAAATTAGCACATTTTGAGAAAAGGTACATCGAAAATGGCCCATTTAACATTGTTGGCATAGGGGGTTCCGACTCCATCTTAAATGTGTTCTTCAAATATTTTATTTTCTTCATGTTTTTGTTACCTTTTTCTATCACCAATACTTTGTTTTATTGAGAAGGATGATTCATTTTGATTACATTTCAGATGTTATCTGGTTTATAAAAATCTTTCTTTTGATTGATTTTCGATGCTAAGGTCTTAGCAACATTCTTATCGTTTTCACGGGATTTCTTTATTTTATTTTGTATTCCCTTCATGATTGTAAGTTATCACTAAGATTTCTCTACTTTAATCTAATAAACAGATTTTTAGCAACAAAGATGCTATTAATCTCGAAAGCCCCTTTCTTTTTTCTGTGTCCCATTTGTGTCCGATTCATTTTCAAAATTTTTGTTACAAAATGTTATCCCCATGTATTATTAAAAAAAAATAATGAGCAATCTTATAACCATATGTATCATAGGTATAATAATAATGGCAGATTGCTCATTGTGCAAATAAAACCTTATTTCAGCCAGAAATCTGAAAACAGCCATGAGAGTGGCAAAAACACATTGCTATTTTTGTGTTCAGAATGTACATTATTGTTTCAAATCTGAACATCGGTGACATCATAAGTGCTTAAAACGAGTGTCTAGGTTACGTCATTACAGAAACATGGAAAAGACAGTCAATATTAATAGTTTAAAAAATTTTGAATGAAAAACTGTAACTGTTCCTAGCATATGGGCAGGTTTCCACATAATATGCATGTATGTTGAAACAAAAAATAATTTCAAGCTAAATTCCAGCTTTAGAAATGTTCAGATAATTGTGAAACTTACTGACACCATCTAAATATCCTTATAAAAAATTTCGAACTCATTGGCGACTTTATGAACTGGCGATAAAGGCTTGACTAATTTTACGTATTATAAGCTGTATTCTGTTCATAAATAGTAAAAAAGAAGCATTTTATAAATAAATAATAAAAAAAGAAAAATCTGAAAGCTTTCAGATTTTAAATTACGTCCAAAGGGGCGTTTTTCAGACGTTTTGTATGTAACCTTTATTTGTTAAATATCACGTTCTTCTCACTTAACCCATAAAATTCAGTTCAACAGCAATATCGCAAAATAATTTTGAAATGAGCATATCTTTAGAATTTCCAATACACAGTCTCGCTCCCTGGAGATAAAAATGTTTTTTCCGTACAACGTTCTCATTGCTCGCTTTGAAATCGTTAATCAAAAATTCGTTAAAGTTTTACAAAATATGAAATCCATCGTAAAACAAATTCCAAATTTCAAATTTGGACTTCCAGTTGCCCATGTTCGGTGAAACCCTTCAATATTGAAAATTCGATGGCTCTAGGTACCGTTGTTTTATCACAATGCGACAAACATACATACATTTATGCAGATTTTTCATGAATTAATTTCTTTAAATATAATACAGGGCGATAATTTTTGATGGCAATAATTTTAAAAGTGAAACAATGCTTTTAGTGAATCAGAGCAAAATGCCAAAACGAAATTAATAGTCCTTCTGGGCAAATTGCCTCTCTGGAATAAAAGGAAATTTTATGCGAAAAAATTAAAATCTATATGGCAAATATTTACATCTTACAACTTGTAAATATTCTTGAATTCATTTAAATGTGCAATTCTCATCTACATACCATACGTTATTAAAGTTTATTAAAACATATGTATGGTACCCGCATGTGAAAATGGCGGTTTTCGCGTTTTTGGAGGTAAGAAAGAAACTAATCTACTACTTCTTAATTTCACGATATACAGAGGCTGTTCGCACATTTTTAGACGATTTTGGTAAGCGGTAATAATAGTTTGCCGCAAAAGAAGTAATTGCAATAGTACTATGTTTTTAAATGTCAAGATTATCGTCTGTGGCTTGAAAGTTTTCTTTTTATTCAAAATTGCAAATTTAACAAAGCAGTGGTTCGAAGGTTACATTGACGCTCTTTCCGAACAGAAATATGCATACTCCGTTATCCAAAAACGATGCGAGAGTCATGGTTTTGTGATATCTAAAGCGTCGATGGGTAATATCATCAACAAGAAAGGAAAAAAAAGTCCAATTGGAGCCTCAATTACGAAAAAATTCCAAACAAGTATCCATGCAAAAAACGGACATCTTCGACTATTGCAAAGGTACGTTGTTTAATGTTAAAAGAAAATCCCCCTAGTCAAAGTACAGTTGCAAAATCATTAAAATGCTCGGTGTCCACTGTAAACAAAATGATAAACGTCGATTTAAATCTTAAGAAAGCGAAAAACCGCAATGTGCATCGTCTTCTTCCGAAGCATATCGCTAAGCGCAGGACACGCTGCAGAATACTATATGAGAAACACTTACGGAAAACAACTGTCACAATAGATGAAGCATGGGTGTATTTAAATGATTGTAACAAAAAACGAGACATTTATTACCATAAAAGGGGAGAAAAAAAATTTAAGTACATGGTTCAAAGAATCGAAAGAAAGGTTTTCTAAGGGATTCACGATTGTTGCTGATTTTTCTTATAATGGCAAGTTAAAAATAAAGAGGGTGCAAAAAAATGTCAAGATTAACTCCAAATACTATCAGGAACATATTTTATCGCGAATTTTTCTGAATGAAATACCATCGCTTTACCCACAGTGCCATCCGTCTGTGAGACTCCCTCGGGGCAAAGCTAGCAGTCACACATCAAAATCCACTGTAAATTTCCTAAAAGAAATGGAACAAAAATCTGGTATCAAGGCCATACCCTTCACAGATATCCCTACTAAATCTCCCGATGTGTCACCTATGGAGTTTTGTGCTTTCGGACTTTTAAAAACTGCATTACCCAAACGTTGTCCCCAAACCCTAAGAGGACTCTGGAAAGTTGTTCGGGAGGAGTGGAATAAAATACCTCTTCTGACACTTCAAAAGGCATTATTATCGTGGAAACTGCGGTGTCGAAAGATAATTCAGAATAAGGGATGTCAAACAGAACATTTAAAACACAAGAATTTTATGTAATTTAGTTTTGTGAATACAATAGACATCGACTAAAAAATGTGCGAACAGCCTCTGTATACTCGAAAATACGCCAAAACAGAGGAATTCAACGAGTTATTGAAAGCGAAGAGCAAATAATCGGAAAGTACCTATGTTTAGGCCGCATTTTCAAAACTAGATGGCAACCACAGGCAGATGCAAATTAACTTGCTCGAGTTATATCGCGAGAGTAGAAAAAGATCATCTGTTTCCTTGGTGATTTTCTTTCAGTTTCACTGTTCTTTTTTTATTCAATACATATGTTTTCATGAATACAGTCCGCTTGAAATTTTACTTATTTACATAGGTTCTACATTATTTAACCTATTGATTTCAATTTGCTAATTTTACATGTGCACATCTATTTACAATATTTAATATACCCAGCATAATATTTACAATATTTTATTCTTAACTTAGAATGAGGGAAAAGTGTAAAATATAATTAGTAATTATCCTAAAATTCCAATCTATCATTAATGAAACTCTAATTAATAACGTCACGAATTTTGTACACCTGTACGTAACTAGCTTTATTAAAATTATATGTGAAATTGTAGTATATTTTGTATCATATAACATGAAAAGTCTGAAGCTGTGCCTGAAAAATAAGGTTGCAGGGGAAAATCTATTTAGCATTAAGGTAAATGTCAATCTCGCTAAATTGGCGAGATATTGCGAAGCTGGTGATGGATTTGGAGACTAATTTTTGTTGCCAAATTTGGCGGGAAATTGCCAAAAGTTGCAAACTTGGAGACCATTTGGCGGCATTTTAGTCTGGTCCCTGTATATCTGTAATTGGTAATGTTATTGAATAATTTAACTGATACCTATATGTAACTGTATCCGGTCCTTATATATAGCTGTAACCGGTCATGCTTCCAGTAATTTCGAGAAATGGAAGGTACTAGAGATTTCTCGGCGGTCGAAGGAAACTGCATAAGAACGGAGAGAGCATCAGCTTCCCAGGTTTTCGGTTCCGAGTAGATTTCGGAGTATTGAAAGATCTCCTTGCGAGCTTCGCCTTTTAGATGGGCTTTGCATTGCGTTGTGTTTAACATTCTTAGCAGGCTGAAGTGTAGCTACTGATGGTGCTCTGTGATACTAAGAACAGTTACACTAGCGCTTTGGAGAAAAGTTCCAGAACCGTTAAGTGTTTCTTTAAAGAAAACAAATCTTTCTTAAGCTATCATCGGTTTTGTGTGCATTCAATCCGTTATGAATCCGTACACAAGCAGAAATAATAATTTATAAGAAATTATTGATAATTACTTCTGAATAACATACGTAATTATCTATAATTTTTCATCCGTTATTGATAATTACTTATGAAAAGTTATTCCGTTTCTTTTTAAAATAATGGTTATAACTCTAAACGACGGAAAACACCAGAGTAGATTAAACTAGTAAAAAATAAAACCGGATTTCTCACGCAGAAATAATAATTTATGTGAAATTATTGATAATTACTTCTGAATAAAGTAAGTAGTTATCAATAACTTTTTATACGTTATTGATAATTACCTATGAAAAGTTATTTCGTTTTCTTTTAAAAATAATGGTTATAATTCATAAAAACATCAGAGTGGATTAAAATATTAAAAATTAAAATCCAGATTTCATTCTTTCATGTGCAATGATTCGAAATAATAGTTCCTAAATGCATTATAAATTGCAAAGTAAACACATATCAAAGCAATTGTTTCCCCTGTCATGGCCAATGCCACAAACCTCTTCTGGAATCAAAAACGTGTGCTTGGAGAGATTAACGTGCTGCATCTATTAGTATTGCTATACCTATGGTATGTATTTTTCTCGCACTGTGTGAATAGTTCGGGTATGTAAGAGGTGCCGTAGTCATAGTGTTTTGAATTCTCCTTTTATTGCTATGACAAACGTGGGAAGTCTGTAGATGGTATAATCGGTAGTAAATGTCATAAAATGTCAGTACTTGGAGAAAAAATGATAGACGATTACCTTGTGTAATTTCTAAACTCTGAGAGTTTCAGCTATAATGGGGATAATACGCTGTTAAGTTAAATTTCATTTTTTGCATTTTGGGAAATTCAGGAGAATCAAGGGCATGTTTTGAGGACCACAGATTGGAAACGCTGGGCCACAGTCTTTGCTAAGCAAATTTGTCGAATATTTTGTCATATCCGAGCAAAGACTGAAATGCAGATGGTGAATTCTGTGACTGAGGCAAGCATTGAAATTCACGTGCTTTGACTAAACAGCATTTGTTATTCTATACAATATCTAGGTATCTTCTTCACGCCTAGGAAAAGTACATTTATACTGACGTTTGTGAAAAATGCAACACTCTGAAGGAATCGTCGAAAATGAGTGAAATTTATTCTACTGTGACAAACTGTAACAGCAAATGAATCATTAGGAAAATAACCAGCTGGATATTATTAGAGACTTCCTGTTTCGGACTAACTTAAAGAAACTCATTTTTAGAGCCAGGGTGTAAGCGATTCGGCCAGGAAGAATGTCCTGAAGGCTAATGAGTCTTTATCCCCTAATGCTTTTATGATGCCGACTTGTTCACGGCTGTTCGCTGCTCTTTTGTGAGAAGAGACGAAGCAGTGGAGCTGAATGGACATGTAGTCAGAGAACTCTGTGGGAAACTCGCTTTTTCCCTTCTGTAAGATATAGCAATGTAACGGTTTACGCTATTCATCCATTATTTAATCACGAATGAATTTGTTGTTGAGTTTTAAATAAATTTTAAAAAGACAATCCTGTCTTGCTATTTTTCCATAAAAGCTCGGAAACGTTACAGCTATAATAATTTGGTGGCAGCAGGTATGATGAAAATCCACGAAGCAGTTTTAGTTTGATCATCGAACGAGAACTCTTGTGCTTAACAAAGAAAGAATACGGACGTCAGTCCGGGTGAAAAAAAAAAGGACCGTCAGGCTCCGAAATTCAACTCCGCGCTTTTCTAAAGAAGATTCCAGACGTCAGTCCGGGAGAAAGAGAGGACCGTCAGGCTCCGAACTTCAGCTCTGTGTTTTTAAGTTCCAGACGTCAGTCCGGGAGAAAGAAAGGACCGTCAGGCTCCGAAAATCAACTCTGTGATTTATAAAGAAGATTCCAGACGTCAGTCCGGGAGAAAGAGAGGACCGTCAGGCTCCGAACTTCAGCTCTGTGTTTTTAAGTTCCAGACGTCAGTCCGGGAGAAAGAAAGGACCGTCAGGCTCCGAAAATCAACTCTGTGATTTATAAAGAAGATTCCAGACGCCAGTCCGGAAGAAAGAAAGGACCGTCAGGCTCCGAAATTCAGCTTTGTGTTTTTCTAAAGAAGATTCCAGACGTCAGTCCGGCTGAAAGAGAGGACCACCAGGATCCGAAATTCAATTCGCTTGAAGTTTAGTGGGACAGCCATTGTCCGAAGATTTTCAGCATCTTTAAGTTGTAGTGTCCGGAAAGTGTAGTGTGGTGATATACGTTTGTGTGGTAATTTAGTGCATGTGCCTTCAGCGTCCAATAAAAGAATTAAGTTGTGAGATTCAACACTTTCATGTTCCAGGCTTCAATCAGAATTTCAACTCTACAGTCCAGGCGGGTAAGTACCTTGGATTTTTTATATTGAGGCAGTGAGGTTTATTAAATATAGTATTTCTATTGTGTCATTTATGTCACTTCAGGTAAATGTTTTCTAACAAATATTGGTTTCGTTGAAGCTTGCAAATGCGTTGATTGATATTTATGTTTCAGATAAGAAAATATATTTAAGAATTTAGGAATAAATTTAGAATTTTGAATTCAGAAATTATAATTAAATAATATCTTAAGAATTTGAAGTTGTATTAATAGAGTGAATTGTTGTGAGTTTTGCTACTATTATGCTTCTATAATTGAAGAGTAAAATTGTAATATTTCTAAAGATTCTATCTTTTAAAGGGTATTCTGAATTATCAATTCTAAGTCGTCTTGAACGTTATAATTATTAGAAGTAAATGTAAACTGTTATGGTATGTAAGAATTATAAGTTTGTAAGAATGTATTTCATGTAAGAAATATAAGTACGTAAGAATTATAATTCCAAAAATTTTCAGTTCATTGTGTTAAAAATGAAGATAAGTAAATCTTGGTAGCTTAAAATTAAACTGTTGTTTATTTGATTTTCAGTACAGAATATGAATTATCATTTTGTGTAAGAATTATGAGAAGTGAAAATTTTCAGTTGAAAGTGTTAACAGAAAGTTTAGAAATCACTAATATCTTACGTTCAAACTGTGGTTGTATTGATATTTATGAGTATTTATACGTTTATTTTAATTTACTTTTGAATGCATACCTTAATATACTATGAAAGTTTTGATGATCTGAATGTGAATATTGTATTATCTAAAGCATATTGTATTATCTTAAATTCTCAATTTAACTAATTGCAACTGAGTGCATCCTGTTCACAGTATAGTGTAAATTGTCTTGAATGTATGTTTAGAATACCAGAAATTGTTCTGAAAAAAATTAAGAGTTAAATTTTGAGCCTCAGAATTGTAAATTTTAGTTGTATATCAAATTTAGATATATATATATATAGAGAGAGAGAGAGAGAGATTCATTAGATTTAGAGTATAAGTTGAGGGTATATCATGGCATTCTTAGCAAAAGCTAGAAAAGAGGACCTTAAATCCTTGGCTGAAGAGTTAGGGGAAAAGGTTGGACCCCAGCTTAGGATATTAGATTTAAGACAGCTGATTATGGGAAATGAAGCCTACGAGGAGGAACTAGTTAAAAGTCTGTTGGAAAATATCACGTCAGTGAGACTCGAGAAAGAAGACGAAGAGAGGCAAGAAAGAATTAGGAAAGAAGAGGAAGAGAGGCAAGAAAGAATTAGGAGAGAAGAAAGAGAATTCGAGATAACCAAAATGAAATTGCAGGCCGCTAAAGGTAAGGATCTAATTGATGGGAATGAAGAAAGTATGCCTAGAAGAAACCATTTTGAACTTCAAAAAATGATCCAAAAATTTGATCCCGAAGAGAATGATGTTAGTTTGTACCTAGTCATGTTTGAGCGCCAAGCAAAGCGGGCGAATCTAAACCAATCAGAATGGGTTTCTGTTTTATTGACACTTTTGCCAACAGAGATAGTTCAGCTGATTATGCGAGAGCCAGAAGAACAGGCTTATGACTATGCTTACATAAAAGGGATACTTCTTAAAAGGTTTAAACTGAGCCCAGAAAAATTTAGAATCAAATTCTCGCAAACCCAAAAAAACGCTCAAACCACTTGGAGGGATTTCGCATTTGAATTAAGAAATTATTTTGAAGAATGGATCTCGGGCTTGGAAATTAATGATTTTGAACTTTTAAAAGACCTGATGATAACGGATCAAATGAAGCGTCGCGTAAATTTCGAAGTGCGCCAGCATTTTATTGATGAATGGTCCAAGATAACGTCCCCAAATAAATTAGCCGAGTTGTTAGAAGATTATGAAAACGTACGTGAATACCGGAAAAAGGTCTCTCCAGTTCATGGTTCGGAGTCGCAAAAGAGAAATAAAAATCAGCCTAATTTCAGAGATTCGCCAAGGTATAAACAGGCTGGGGAAAAAGTTTCGAAAAAAACAGAAACTTTTCGAAATCAAGATGAGCGTCATTTTGAAGTACGTAAACCTCTTAAGTGCTATACTTGTGGCTCAATCGATCACTTGAGGCCGCAGTGTCCGAAAGCTCAGAAAGACTTTAAATCTACGGCTGTTGTTAACAGGGTACAAGAGAATGAAGAAGATTATTTAGCGCCATACACTACAATGGCTAAGGTTAACGGGTTCGATCTTCCTGTATTACGGGATTCTGGAGCATCCATTGATGTGATCTGTAAAAAATACATTACCCCTTCAATGTTAACAGGAGAAACTGTTTGGGTAAAACAACCGTTCGATGAATCACCTATATGTCTTCCCCTAGCACATGTTGAAATAGAAGCAGAATTTGGACGAATATTAACAAAGGCCGCAGTCATACGAAATGAGCTTGATCAAGGACGTTATATATTAGGGAATCGGACGGCTGCAAAATTAGGAAAAAATCAAAATAAGGAATACTTTTTCCAAGTTAACGCAGTGGAGACGCGGGCTCAGAAACGTCGACAAATGATCAATAGCGAAGAGAAAGGCCTTCAAGCAGCAAAAGAAAGGGGTGAGCATACGAATATTGTACCCCTACCGAGTTTTCCCTCCCTCGCGAACGATTATACTTCCCAGGGGACGGAACAAGAAGAACAGGAAGACAGAAAGTCGCTCCTGCCCGTTTCGGAGTTCAATGACCTACCTCCTCTACTTTCAATAAGCAAGACTAAATTCCTTCAATTACAGCAACAGAGTGAAGATTTAAAGCCGCTTTTTGACATAGCGACAAGAGACTCTCAAAATAACTCTTCGACAAATATTTACAAGATAGAAAAGGGGCTGCTGTATAAGTGTCAAGAAGATCGTTTAGGAAATGTACGGAAATTATTGGTCATTCCTGAAACTTGTCGGGAGAAGATATTGAGTTTATGTCATGAACAAGTGTCCGGACATTTGGGCGTAACTAAATCCAAAGATAATCTAGCTAGATATTTTTTTTGGCCCAAATGTTATCAAGATATGGAAACTTATATTCGAACTTGTGATCCTTGCCAAAGAGTGGGGAAATCTAACGATAGAAAAAAAGCGCCTCTGAAATTAGTCCCTGTGATATCGGAAGTATTTTCAAAAATAAACATAGATACTTGTGGACCCTTGCCAACCACATCTAAAGGAAACAAATATATACTAACTGCTATATGTGTAGCATCAAAATATCCAGAGGCTCTTCCAATCGAAGATATAACTTCGGTTACAATAGTGGATGCGTTGTTAAATCTTTTCAGCAGAATGGGATTCCCTAAAGAGATTCAGTGCGATCAAGGAACTTCATTTATGAGCAATCTGACCACAGAATTTTTTGAACGTTTCGGTATCAAAGTTAGTCATAGTTCGGTACACCACCCTCAGTCTAATCCAGTGGAGAGATTTCATCGTACTATAAAAAGAATATTACGAGTTTTATGTTTGGAGGCTGATTCTGATTGGGAACAGGTGCTACCGGCGGCTCTTCTTGCTTTAAGAACTGTGACGCATGAAAGCACGGGTTTCACACCTGCGGAACTTGTCCACGGAAAAAATTTGCGTACTCCAGAAACGTTGTTATACGAACATTGGACGGATTCACCAGAGGAGGAACAACCAGTAACCGAGTATGTTTTTAGACTCATAAATCGCTTAAAAAAGTGTCAAGAGTTGGCAGTTGAGAAAATGCAAGATCAACAACTCAGGAGAAAAAAATGGTATGATAAAAATGCCATAAAAAGAGAATTTAAAGAAGGTGATCTGGTTTTAATTTTGGCCACTTCTAAGGCAAATAAACTTTCGGTTCAATGGACAGGACCGGGCAAAGTTGAAAATAAAGTATCCGAAACAAATTATATCGTATCCTTACCGGGGAAAAAAGAAAGATCCCAAATTTATCATATCAATATGTTAAAGCCATATTATAAAAGACCTGAGGTAATTAATTACCTGTCTTGTAGCGAAGAGGGTTCTGACCAGATTGAGACTGAAATAGATTTTCCTAATATTGATACAAATCCAAACGTTTACGATTATTCTGAGGTTATTAAAAGTAGCAATTTGGAAGAATTATTAGAACCTACTCAAAGAGATCAATTGCAGAGGTTATTAAATAAATATTCGCAAAGTTTTTCTAACGAGCCGGGAATGACAGACCTCGTAGAACATGATATTGAAGTTATCAGTAATAAGCCGGTACGATCTAAGCCGTATCGAATGTCACATCGACAAAATGAGATTTTAAAAAGAGAAATTCAACGAATGCTTGACCTAAAAATTATTGAGGTGGGGGAATCAGACTACACTTCTCCTATGATTCTCGTAGAAGCTCCAAATAAGGACCCTCGACCTTGTGTGGATTACCGACGATTAAACGAAATCACACGTACCCAGTTCTATCCCTTACCCAATATAGAAGAACGGGTAGAAGAAGTTGCTTCTGCAAAATATATCACGGTTATAGATTTAGCTAAGGGATATTGGCAAATACCCTTAAGCCCTAATGCTCAAAGATATGCCGCATTTGTAACCAGTTTCGGCACTTACAGGCCATTACGGTTAAGTTTTGGTTTAAAAAACGCTCCTTATTTTTTTTCCAAGATGATGCAAGAGGTATTAAATGGATGCGAAGAATTTGCAGTTCCCTACCTGGATGATGTGGCTATTTTTTCAAAAACCTGGGAATGTCATCTCAAGCATCTGGAAATTGTGCTGAAACGTATAAGTAGAGCGAAATTGACCATTAAACCTTCAAAATGTCGTTTTGCTCAAAAACATGTCCTTTATTTGGGCCATGTTGTAGGCCAAGGGTACCGGAAACCGTCGGAAATTAAGACCAAAGCTATAAGAGATTTCCCAACACCCAAGACTAAAACGGATATAAGAGCATTTCTGGGATTAGCGGGCTACTATAGCCGTTATATTCCGATGTACTCAGCAATCGCCGCTCCGTTGACGGATCTTTTAAAAGGAAAATCAGTAAAGGGTGATATTCTGTGGAATGCTGAGAGCGAAAGGGCTTTCACGGAATTAAAAGAGAAATTAACAAGTTACCCAGTTTTATATGCACCCGATTTTACTCTTCCCTTTATTCTACAAACCGACGCATCTGATTATGGTATGGGAGTTGTATTAACACAGCTCACTAGTAACGGAGAAGAACATCCCATTATATTTCTGAGCAAGAAATTCTCCGAGGTAGAGAAAAAGTACTGCACCACTGAAAAGGAATGCGCCAGCATAGTGTTTGGTATAAAGAAACTTCACTATTATCTAGACGGGCAAGACTTTATTGTGCAAACTGATCATAATCCTCTAACTTGGTTACGAACTAATGCCAGTAATAATCCTCGCTTAATGCGTTGGGCTCTGGCTCTTCAGCCATACAATTTCACAATTATTCATCGTTCGGGGAAACTCAATAAAAATGCTGATGCTCTAAGCCGAAAAACTTGATATTATATTGATTTTATATTTTTTACTGTCTTGTATGGTTCTTCTGTAAATCTATATAAGTAAAAGAATGCATATTGTGTAATATTTGTCTAAAAAGGGGTAAGCTCTGTTTTGTCTGAATGTAATTAGTCATTAGTATTTTTTGTACACTAAGTATGTTATATTATTTGTACACTGCCCTCAATATAATTTCATGTTTAATCCATGGTACTTACACCTGTTTGATGTAAAAATGTGTGTTTACTATAATTTATTTTATTAACAATATGGTGAACTCTAATGGTGGTAATTATGGTCCAGAAGACCCCCCCCCGGGGAGGGAAGGAAGCTGTGACAAACTGTAACAGCAAATGAATCATTAGGAAAATAACCAGCTGGATATTATTAGAGACTTCCTGTTTCGGACTAACTTAAAGAAACTCATTTTTAGAGCCAGGGTGTAAGCGATTCGGCCAGGAAGAATGTCCTGAAGGCTAATGGGTCTTTATCCCCTAATGCTTTTATGATGCCGACTTGTTCACGGCTGTTCGCTGCTCTTTTGTGAGAAGAGACGAAGCAGTGGAGCTGAATGGACATGTAGTCAGAGAACTCTGTGGGAAACTCGCTTTTTCCCTTCTGTAAGATATAGCAATGTAACGGTTTACGCTATTCATCCATTATTTAATCACGAATGAATTTGTTGTTGAGTTTTAAATAAATTTTAAAAAGACAATCCTGTCTTGCTATTTTTCCATAAAAGCTCGGAAACGTTACACTACATGTTACTGATAGTGGTACAAACAAAAGATCAAATTTACAACACAAAAAAAGAACGTCAGAAATCTGTGCTTTATGTGTCGGCCACGCTGAGCGAGGAGAGCCTGTACACGTCGTGGCATTAAATCATACAGGTTCTGAATATAATCGGGTGGAATGGTATTCCATATGGCTTTGACACGAATCCAAAGTTCAGGCTTAGTGTGTACCCCACCAGCTGTACGAGTGAGTCGCCAAACAGGCTCAATAGGCGACACATCCTGGGAATAAGCAGGCCACGGAAGAGGCAAAACCTGTTGTGCCCTAAAGAAGGCTTGTGCAGTCTGCGAAACATGTGCACGGGCAATGCGTAGAAGAATGGGAAGGACCTCTGGCTCCACAACTGCCCTTATGTAGCAATCACTGTTGAAGTTCTCCGCAAACTGCATTCCCTTGCAAACTACACTAGATGGGATCAATAGTTTTACCCACTAGCTCCCCACTGGATAACACACTGTGGGAACAGATGTTTCTCTTTGTAACGTCTAACCTGTATTCTTCCGTTACTGTACTCCACATTGTAGAGACATTCGTCGGAGAAAACAACTTGTTGCCCCAGGACATGCCATGAACTATGTTGCCGTGACCATTGAAGCCGGAGGCGTCTGTGATTCAGTAACAGGGACATCCTTTATAGAGAAACCCTTGCATGCATTTCATGTGCTGGATACGGCAAAGAACCATGGAGCTAGGCAACACAGCACCTGTAGTCGTGCTCCAACGTCCTGCTAACACACGAGAGGACGCTGTACAATCCGTTACAACTATGCGGATGAAGTGTCTGTCGTCCCGTGCCGTTGTACTATTCCGTGGCTCACTACCACAATTTCTCCTCTGACCATTTCTTCGAAACACACATTGATGTTGTGGCATAACGTTGCGTGCGGACTGCGAATACGAGATACGAAAGTCTACCCTCTCGCATACCGACGATGCGGCCTCGTCCGAATTCCGTTAATTGTTCGTATAGCACCCTCTGCCGTTGACGACGCATGTTGACCATTAATTAAAATTCACTGCAGCCAGAAGACAATAAATAGATTTCAAAGCACTTTACTATCCTTTATATATATGGAGCAAGCGGCATGTCCTCATTCAACGCAAACGCAATCGCTTTGTAATTCTAATTATTTGCATGTCTTACCACACTTTACATTTCCTGTAAATTCGGCTCAATTTGCATAATTCCTTCATGGTGCTGCAGTTCTCACAAACATTAGTGTAATATTAAAATAATTCCAATATTTCATAATTTGAGGTAAAACGCCAAGCTTTCTGTATATTGTCTACATATTCCGTAGGATGCCTGCTGGTAGCATACAAACACACTGGCCACTGACTTAGAAACCTTTCAGATTTTCTTTTGAATACGCGCTAGAGATGAAGTATGCAAATTCTTTTTATGACGTAAGTGACACATGTTTAGGATGCTAGTATAAGTAAGGCGTTAGAATGCTTTTTACGATGAATGAAGTAAAATGGAAAAAACGACATATCTTTCACCATTCGAAAAAGGGCTTAATGTTGGTGCTCGTTTAGCAGGGGCCTCGATTTCGAAGATAGCAAATCTCACTGGGTTCTCTAAATCAGCCATATCAAAGGTTTTCAAAAGTTGGACTCAGAACACACAGCCCTCCTCTAGTAGATGTATCTGCGGTTCAAACACCGTTTTCCAAGTGAGTGATTGTCATTATCTCCGACGAATTGTACGGCGAAACAGAGCCCCCCAATGTGCTTCAACTGATACAGATCGTCAACAGAGGCTCTTCCCAACAGATTTCAGCTCGAACCATGCGCAGAGAATTGCATAGGATAGGAATGCATAGTCGGGTGTCTTTGAGAAAACAGCTTATTTTTGCCCGACATGCAAGAATTCGTTTGCAGTGATGTCGGGAAAGAAGACACTGTACATCTGAGGATTGGAAACGGATAATGTGGTCGGATAAATCACGCTACACTTTATTTTGCACCGATGGAAGACGTCGAATTTGGCGACAACCCCATGAAGCCATGAATCCATTTTGCCTTACTGGCACTGTGTAATTGTCTGGTGGGAGTATCATGACATGGAGCATGTTCTGCTGGCATGAAAGTACTGCCGTGGTTTTCGTCGAGGGTAAACAAATAGCCGTGAGATACCTAGATATATAGGCAGATCAAATCCACCCTCCAACGTTGTATTTTTACTCTGATGGCGACGTATACTTCATAGACGATAATGTAACTATACATTGTGCCAGATGTGTTCAGAATTGGTTCGGTGAATATCAGTCTGACTTCCAACACCTTCCCTGGTCATCGGATAGCCCGGATCTTAACCCCCTAGAAAATATGTGAGATATGGTAAAAAGAAGCATCCGACAGCACTCTCCTCTTCCATCTAATTTACAAGGTCTAAAACGTTGCATAGCCTATGTATGGTATTCTCTGAACGTAAAGGCTCGATGCCCAAATGAATCAGAGCAGTTACTAATGGTACTGATCGTATTTGTGCAAAAGGTAGTCCAATAGCATATTGATCTTGGGTTTCTAATTCATTGGCTAGTGTGTGTATATTGTATATGTATGTATGTGCCTGACTATGCATTTGGAAAACTAAAAAATATAACTTTCTTTACCATCATTTTTTTCGATGCCGTGATTTAAATAATATAAATGCTAAATGAAAAGAAATTCATCAAAGATTTCTTCAACAAAAAGGTAAAGTTTAAATTTGCTGTGTTTATGGATACCTTAACAAAACCGGTGTAATGAAATTCGACAGCAACTTTTGCTAAAGATTAAAATTTGAAAGATTTAAATTAAATTAAAAATAACCAGAGATTAAAATATTATCAGCTGATGTAGTGAAATTTAATCGTTTCAGAATATGCTTCTCCGTAAAAATTTCAAACACAAAAATTTAAATGCTTGGATTAGTTGTATGATATGAAATGCAAAATAGCAGATTAATTAATTCGTTTTCTATATGCGCTGTACAATATAATTAACGTTTATTGTAGTGCCGGATAAGTAATATAAAAACTTAAGTTACTGCGTTCTCGAATTTAATAGCAACGTCATTCTGGTCCAGTAGTATTTTCCGTACACTTTTTAGCTTCAAGCAGGCTATATATATGCATTATTTTAACTGAAGCATTTCAAGATATTCATTAGCTTTTGACTACCATAAAACCAATTTAAGGTCCTGCGTAATAAAAATATAAAGAAGCTGCATCATTAAACGTGATTGCGCAATTTCTTTGGAATCAGAGAAGGAAATCTCAATCTTTGTTTTAGATTAAGAACAAAAAAAATTAACATTAATGGCTTCCCTTGTATTAATCAAAAGGCTTCGACAAAGCTGTCTGAGGGCAATTACTGCTTCTTGCGTTTTTTACCCCATGATTCTTAATAAATCACTTACGTCTGACATAAAATTAATCAGAAGAAAATCATTTTAACTAGATTTATTCTAGGAATGGATTTTTCCCGAGCCCCTTTTTATGTATTTATTTATATTTCATCTAAATGAAGAAATAATGGGGAGCACAAAAATATTCTATATTTTTTTTTATTAGAAGATCCAAACAAGTCACATCTAGCTGTCTCAAAGTATAACAAAATTTAAAAAATCATATATGTATATTATCGAGTTAGACCGACTCCGTAAAATTAAATTACATTTTTACTTCCTTGTATGAAGTAAAGGAAATACTGTAATCGAGAAAAATTTCGGGTATCACATTTCAAACAAAATATCCATTTCGACCGCTCTCGAAACCGTTTCAACGATGTTTTTGAGTGACATCTGTACGTACGGAGAGAATAAAAACCTGTTTTTACTAAAGAAGAAGGCTTCAGAAGAGGCTAATAAACAATGGATTCAGAAGAAATTTGAAATTTTGTATATGAGATTACTATGACATGTAGTTGTGCACCTCCCTTTTTGCTGCAATGGGCTGCACAAATCGCATATATATGTAAGATACAAGAAAATAAGATAGCTGCTTTAGAAACTAATTGGCGATCTCAAAATTAACATTCTAAATTTGGTGATATTCCCCTAAATTCATTTGTTCCCCCGAATTCGAGATTTTTCTGCGTTACGTAACGCTGCTTGAGAAGTGCAACCAAAACTAATACTAACCAATCATAGTTTGTCTCTAGACTCGCACCTACTCTGGTATAAATACTCTGGCTAGCTAATTACGTACCTTGTTCTCCTAACTTCTACTTTGCTACTAGCTTCTCGCTTTGCTTTCCCGTCCAAAATGATGTCTCCCCCGTTAATCTGCATATATGAGAAATTATTGTAATTGTTTATGATCAAAAAGTATATTGTGTACGAGAAATGAATCTAATGTGCCTAGAAATAAATATGATAATTAGTTGGATTTGAATTATGTCAACATCTTCTTCCATCTTTCCACTCGACTAATGGAAAGCTGCTAAAAGTACCGGCGTTATCTGCGCATCAAAATATCCATCTCTCGGTCACGACGACGACGACTGCAGGCTGATTCCTCTTCTGTCTTTCGAAATTATGACATATATATATTCCCACTCTGTTACCTGGCTCTGTGAGCTTAGTTCCTTTATTCTTATAACTTGATATATTGTGCATTTTTGCTTTAAAAGTGAGTAAATTATAGGGTTTCTATATTTCGGTTAAGGGTTTTATGTCTTTTGCTAATTTGCATGCAATAGTTGTAGAATGATCAACAATTAAAAGTTTAAGGAGCGATTTAATCCTAACGAAACACCATTTTTTTACATCTGAAACTCCGTAGAACAGTTAAACGAAGAACAGAACTTAGTTTCTGCATCTTCAGTGTGTTTTTGTCGAGGGGGACCAAAAGTAAATTTTCAGTTTTGTGCACCGAAAAATCTGCCTTTTTACCCGCTGTTAGAATTGCTTGTTTTTGTGTAGAAACGCTAATTATTAACTTTAAAAATTATTCTTTTAAATTATTTTTACAATTTCTAATGAGGATGCTTTGAGTTTTTATGTAGTTTTCCCTTTCCACGAAGTGAGAACTGAATTAATAGAAAGAGAAATATATCTCTAATAAAACTCGTGGAAAAAAGTTTAAACGAAATGCATCGAAAAATATGTAATAACTTGATAGGCCATATAAGGAAGTCATGTGGTATCTACATCAGATTTTTTTCATTGCATTGGAATTCACAAAATAAGATAATTTTAACAATTTTTATTGAGTAAGTGCGCATAAATAAACGTATAAATCATGGGCAGCATATAAAACTGTTTTGTAGTTTCATAAAAACATATTTCAATCTGTTTAACCCATAACTTACTCTGCATAATTCCTTAGACAGCAAAGATTTCTAAGATGACATTTTAAATGTTATACGCTGAGTGATTTTACATCTGTAAAATGCAATTCGAAATCTCGCAGTAAGAAAATACTTGAAGATCATTTCTCTACATCACTTCATGAAAGTCTGTTTCTACTTCTTAATTCATATATTTATAACAATAGACTTCTTTCTGTAGCCCTCAAAATTAGTGAAAGTAAAGTTATTTAATTTTTTTTACTTCCTTGTACGAAGTAAAAAGGAAGTATTGTAATCGCGGAAAATTTCAGGTATCATGTTTCAACGAAAATATCCATTTTGACCGCTATCCAATCCAATTTAACGATGTTTTTACGTGACATCTGTACGTAAGGACAGAATAAAGGACTCTTTATCCCCCCCAAAAAATTATAACACTGATTGAAAATGGATTCCGAAGAGAGTTTTTAGTGACGTCTGTACGTACATACGTATGTATGTATGTATCTCGTATAACTCAAAAACGACTAGCCTCAGAACGTTGAAATTATATATATAGGACTGCTATAATATTTAGATGTGCACCTCCTATTTTTGTTGCAATCTGTCTCTCCAAATGGTGTATAAATATATGTATGTATACATATACACTCTGTTACTCGGCTCAGTGAGCTTCGTTTCTTTGTTCTTATATGTTAGTAAATTGTGCATTTTTTGCTTTAAAATTGATTGAATTACGTTGTTCTTATCTTCCGTTTAATATTTTTATTCTTTAGGTAACCCTCATATTATAGTTGTAAAATTATCAACAATTTAAATGTTGTTTAACTGCGGCTAAAGCTAATTTTTTCCCAAAGCAGCCATATTTGTTTACATTTGAAACATAGCAGAATAGTGGATTTGTTGCCAATCTAGAGAATCTAAGCTTCGCAACAACAAAGCAACGTCTTCTTTTGTTATTGCGAATTAAATTATGCTTAATCCATTCTGGAATTATCATTAAAGTTATTAAATTATCCTATGTATTGACTCTGCGTAGCGTCTACAACAAATTAAGTCAGTGTCTACGCGTTCGATGTCTTTTTGCCGAGTGAGAACAAAAGTAAATTTTCAGCTTTGTTTGTGCACCGAAAAATCTGCCTTCTTCCCCGCTGGCTGAATTGCTTGTTTTGGTGTAGAAACTGTAACTTTAATTGTAAAAAATTTTTTTAATTGTTTTAAGTGTATTTGGTGTTTTATGTTTTTCCATATCTTCCAATTTTTAATATAGATGTTTTGAGTTTTTATGCATTTTTTTCCTTGTCGCGAAGGGAAAACTGAATTAATTGAATGAGAAGTATATCTCTAAAACTTCTAAGTTTAAATGAAAGGCAGGAAAAAGTGCGTATAATTTAGTATTCCATGCAAGGAAGTGATGTGGTGTGCCCCAAGGTCCGTGGGTGTGTCCATCAAATTTTTTCATTTAGTATATCATAAGATAACAAAGCAGTTTAATTTTTAAGTAACATCGGCAAAATTTAAAACGTCAAAATATAACTATTTATTAAAATATAATATTGAGTTATTTATGAACCTAAACATGTTGTTTACAGTGTGAATGAATACAGTTTGAAGCTAAAATATGATATTGTCGTAATTGAAACTAGACTTAAATTACAAAACCGAATGTCTCTATAGGAAAGCGTTCTGAGATACTAAACTGAACTAAGTGAGTCTGAATTTCATAGTCATCAAATTCTCATTGAGCCGAGACCTTCTAATTCAAGAAACGGTTATCAAATACAGCTTAGTGGCAGGCATTAAGTGACAGTAGTTTGAACTTGCAAAAAAAGATCCTTTCTCTTCTCTAGAACGGATACGGTCATTAATTTGGCTTCGATTCGCATTAAATTATTTAGTCATGAGGGTGAATGTCGAAACATAACTGAAAGGTAAGTTTAAACTGAAAATTAAAGCTGTTATTTAAAATAATACGGATAATTATACACAGAAGCAAGGAGATGGCAGTTTAGATTTGTTCTGCGAATCCCTGTTGTTGACGACAGGAACAAATGTTCTAGGAAATTAACAGCGCACTGACAGATGCAGATGACCAATAAAAATGATAAACGAATTCTCTTGACATTCTGTTGATTAAGACACGTCATAAGGACTTAAGAAAGCTCTTTATCTATTTTACGTAAGTGAATTAAAGTGAACTATCTGTGCACGTATATTTAGGAAACTAATGTTCATATTTGAGATTAGACTTTTATAATAGTGCCTATAGTATTTAATGCCATACTTTATTGCACTGCAACTTCTTCTTCTGCTGCATTACTACTACGCAATGTATTGCCGCGTGCGTACCGGTTCGTAATAGATTGAATGCACAGTCAATAATAGGTTAATAAAAACTTATTTTTCTCAAAAGAAATATTTCAGAACTCCGGAATTTTTCACTGTAGTGCAAGTGATCACAATATCACACAGTATAATTAGTAGTTGCACTTCAAACTACTAAGAACGTTAAACACAACGCACAATGTAAAACGCATCTAAAGAGAAAACTAACTCGGATTTATCTCAGTTCACGCGGAACTACAACTCGCAACAACGAAAATTAAGTAGCCCCCCAACCGGTATAGTGGTTAGCGTCGCTGACTGCCGTACCGAAGGGCTGGGATTCGAATCCCGGAGAAGGCATGGATGTTTGTAAATGTATAGTGTGGCTTTCTAAATATGTGGCGAGCCGAAAGTCCTCTCATGTGCCTTGGTGGCAAGGAAGAGGGGTAGTGTCCTCCAGGGATGCTCTCCATCAAAATTGGGGCGGAACTGAACCAAATCGCACTGTCACCTCTTATGTGCTCAAAGCTGTTGCCAACGACAGGCGTAATCTAGCGCTCCTTGACACGAGAAATTTCGTGGGCTTGGGCTGACTCTGTCAGACGAGTGAGTATAAGTAACAACAACAACAACAACAAAAATTAAGCAGGTGCCCTCAGACGCTCTCTCTCCGGGTTTTTATAGTTTTCAACGGGCCGCCGAGATATTTCTATTACTTTCTACTTCTCGAAATTACTAAGAGTGTGGTATTACGGTTGCAGCTAACATAGCGGTAAGTTACATTTACTGAATTTCAATACATATTGCGGTGATACAGGGATCGTACCAAAATGTCGCAAAATTGTCGCCTGGCAACTTTTCGTCAGTTTTTCGCCAAATTTGGTAACAAAATAAGTAGCAAAAATACCCATTTAATCAATGTTAAATGCATTAGTCCCTGTATTACTATTTTTCCGACATCGTGTTCTCTTTAAATTTGTTTCACGTTACATTACACAGAAAAACACAATTTCACATATAATTGCACTAAAATTACCTATCTAAACACAAATGTATCTAAATGTTATATATGCCTTTATAACATTTAGTTCGACTACTGATCTTGTTACTTCCTGTAATGACAGCTTTCCCTATAAAAAACTACCACTTTTAAATGGTGAAGGTGCGCGTGTAGCAGACTCCCTGTTTAACACTTTAACTGCAGAGTGAACCATATTCGGGTGCCAGCAGATATTCTGATTAGGTCTAGCCATCCGTATTCAGGTGACGGTTCTTTGAGTACTTACGAGTGTTACAAAGTAGGTATTTGTAAAAATGCTTGTTGAATATTGAAAGAAAGAAACGAAAATGATTGTTCCGACAACTAAATTCATTCCTTTCAGTAAACTCAACTGTGCTGTCAATTTTCTTTCTTTCTAAACAACCAATTCTTGTAACATAACAGCTGTAGCATCTATATCGCATTTATTGTCACTGGATTTATAGGAATTCGAATCAGAATCTGAAAATGAGATTATTTTTGTAATAATCTTTCTAAAAATCTCGTCTATTCCTCGTACCTACTATTCGAATTTTCAAAGCCTAGCAACGGCTGTCTTTCTTCATTGCTATGCGATTTGCTTAAAAATTACTCTTTCATTTTTAATTCCTTCTACGAAGCAAAGGAAGTATTGAAATCACGACAAATTCCGGGTGTCATATTTCAAAGAAAATATCCATTTTGAACTCTATCGAATGCAATTTAACGATATTTTTGCGCGACGTCTGTAGGTAAGGGCTGAGTAAAGGACTTTTTTTCACAAACGAATTATAAAACTGATCTAAAAATGATTCAGAAGAGATTTTTTTCATGGCGTATGTATGTATCTTGCATAGTTCAAAAACGAGTAGACTCAGAACGTTGAAATTTCGTATATAGGACTGTTATAACATGTAGTCGTGCACCTCAATTTTTGATTGCAATCTGTCACCCCAAAAGTATATAAATATATGCATACCCACTCTGTTACTCGGCTCGGGAGCTCAGTTTTTTTTTACTCTTCTATGTTGGTAAATTTGTATCTTTTGCTTTTAAAAGGATCGAATTATTTTGTTCATATTTTCTGGTTAATGTTTTCAGGCCTTTAATTAATCTGCGTGAAATAGTTGTAGAATTATTCACAAATAAAAATTTGGTTAAGTGCGGCTAAGCCAATTTATTTACCATAGCAGCCATATTTGTTTACGTTTGAAACAGCGGAATAGTTAATTAAGTCAGTTTCTGCGCATTCAGTATCTTTTTGCAGAATGGGACCAAAACGAAACTTTCAGTTTTGTGCACCGAGAAATCTGCCTTCTTGCCAGCTGGCCCAATTGCTTGTTTTTGCGTAGAAACTCTAATTTTAATTGTAAAAATTGTTTTTTTAATTGTATTAACTATATTTGGTGTTTTATGCTTTTCTATATCTTTCAATTTTTAGTGAAGATATTTTGATGTTTTATGTATTTTTGCCTTGCCGCGAAGTGAGAACTGAATTAATTGAATGAGAAATGTATCTCTAATGAATTTCGAGGAAATAAGTGTAAATGAAATGCACCAAAAATGCGCATAATTTAATATTCCGTACAAGGAAGTCATGGGGTGTCCGCAGCAGTTTTTTTTTCTTTTAAGCACTGCAAAAATTTGAAGCGACAATTTTAACACAAAAAAAATGTCAACCGTTTGTACTACAGAGAAAATATTTGGAAAAGAAAAAATAATTTTCGAATCTCCCAACCTTGCTTAGATACTTCGTTCTTGAGGAAAAATGTTAAACTGAATGCGCGTCTCAAAATGTTCTATTTCTAAACGTTCTAAACTTCTACGTTAGAAAACAACTGACGGGTGGTATAGCAGCGCGCGTGGCCTAAAGAGATTTCCTTACAACCTCGCGTGGCAGTCAAATTGTTAAACATGTCAGCATCGTTTCGAATGCAAAATAATCGCAGGACCTCTGCCAGTCCAAACAATTTCGTCACTTTGCTTGCTTTGCTGACATTCTTCTAGCAGAATCATTCTTAAGCTTATTCTTAAATCCAAATTTATAGTTAGAAAAGTAAATACAATAATTCCTAAAGTGAAAGAACAGATTTTAGAATTTTATTCAAATAGTAAATGTTTAGGGACAGAACTAGTTCCAGGTTTTATAGCCTATGCGGATTTCGGAACCTGGAAGCGTGAAAAATCAGCGATGTCTCGCCGGGTTTCGAAATCAGGGATCGTTTGGCTGCTAAAACGGAATTGATGCGATCTACACCACGAGAGCACAAAATGGGGAAGGCGAAAATTTCTTAGAAGGTTACATTAAAATTTCCCTTCGAATTTGAATTCATAGTCCAATATTAATGTTCCTTCGTA
>KK120442.1:140475-160471 GCA_000611955.2 Stegodyphus mimosarum
AATGGTTTGCGCTACTTCGGCTTGAGTTTGGCCCCCTTCTAACCTACCAACAACTCTCCAAGCTTCTGAATCGGTTAAATGACTTCGCTGAGACATCGTACTCATCGAAACAAAGCAGTCACTGAATGCCGATCATCCTTGTCTTCATTGTCTTTCATTCAGTTGAAAGTCAAATTTCATTCGCTGCCACTGAAGCGACGTTTTTGACGTCGAACTCAAAATTAGCATACTCCACAGTTTGAAAATCAGAAAAATTTGCATTTGTGATTCTCTTCTTCCATTTTCGGCAAAAAAAAATTCCCTTATATCTTTATTTTATATAAAACTTACAATATCCTTTAATTGTTTTGAGCAGTGTATATTTTAATACTCTTTTTTTCTCTATGCAAAGATATAATCGAGGGATGGCCAAACCTCAAGGCGATGGGAGCCGCATGATAGATTTTATGGACGTTCGAGAGCCACAAATCCAAATTCATATCGTTTCAAAAATAATAAGACAGGTTTTTTTAATATAAAGAAACTTTTGAAGTAAAGTAATTAATTTGTGATTAACACGATTACATATAAATATAAATAAATACATTTTATGTCTACTGTTTTGTGTTCAGAAAACTCAAGTCCCAAAAAAACAAAAATTTGTAACACTTGTACTGAGCAACTGAGCGTTTTTTGTTCAGGTAGCGAAACTAAAGATTTTCGTCTGATTTCTTTTATAGCTCTCGGTTTATAATTATTGTTATTTTAGTAGAAGTAAAAGGAATCGGAAGCATATTCATTGGTCTACAATTAAATAAAAAATTTTATTTGAGTAAATTACAAATCATTATATAAAAGAAAACTGAGTGTTTGTTTTTAATGACTCATGAGCAGTCTTTTAGAAGTGTAAATTAAATGTTACACGTCAACTTGCACTGCAGAGAAACTGTTATTCGAGAAAAAATATTTATATAAAAATAAGCTATTAACATTTTAGGCTTTTGCTTAAAACGTAATTTTGTTTCTCCACACAGTTAACATAAGTACCAAAATACTGAGATCATTCGAATCTTTGGATCCTAACCTAAGAAATCATTCAACGTTTTTTCCCCAAACTTTGGAAGAACTACTTTTACTGATGCCCAGTGTAGACGAGAAGAAAAAAAAATCTGAAAGGTTTCAGATCTTATATTGCGTCTAAAGGGGCCTTTTTTTGCGTGCGTGCGTGCGTGTGTTTTTTTTTTTTTTTTCCTTTATTTATTAAATATCATGTCCTTCGTACTTAAAACCTAAAATTCGATTCAAGAGCAATATCGCAAAATAATTTCCGATACACAGTCTCGCGCATTGGAGATAAAAATGTTTTTTCTGTACAACGTTGCCGTTGCTTGCTTCGAAAACCTCGAGTTTCTTAATGAAAAATTCGTTGAAGTTTTACAAAATATGAAATTAATAATAAAACAAATTCCAAATTTCAAATTTGATCTTCCAGATGCTCATATTCGCAGGAGGATTACTTTGTTCAAAATTCGATGGCTCTAGATACCGTTGTTTTATCACAGTGCGAGAAACATATATACATTTATACAGATTCTTTATTATTTAATTTCTTTAAGTATAATGCAGGGCGATAGTATTTGGCGGAAACAATTTGAAAAGTGAAACATCGCTTTTAGTGAATCAACGCAAAATGCCAAAACGAAATTAATAGTCCTTCTGGATAAATTGCCTCTTTGGATTACAAAAGAAAAGAACAACATTGATTACAATTACAGCGGTATTTGAATAATCAGAATCTCATGATGGCCATGATCGATGGCGTATTTTAACGTGACATCCAACGGAATCTGGCAGAATTTTTCAGTAATCTGTACGTTAAATTTGTTAGCATCACTGAAAATTCTTGAAACTGTCTCCCGAATCGTTCCGATATTTTTGGACGTATAACGATGTTTGTGCGCATCATTGAAAATTCTCGAAACTATCTCTCGAATCATCACGATAATTTTGGACAGAGATAACGAAGTTCATGCGCATCAATGAAAATTCTTTAAACTATTTCTCGAATTGTCCTAATAACTTCGGACAGATAAGAAAATTCATGCTTATCATTGAAAATTACTTAGTAATTCATGCCGGGCTATATAAACGCTTCGTCCAGCACATGTTCCATTTGTCTACTGGCCGAACTCTTCAACCTAGCTGTTTAATTTTGAGCTGGCGTTCAAGTACATGGCAAATCGAAAATAATGTTACAGAAGGAAAACATATCTCTCACTACTATAATGAATTTATTTCCCAAATGCAGATATAACACGAACCCTTAACTCCTCGTATTTCTATCCACATGCACAGATGTTCGTAACACGGTTTTGTAACACGGTCGACGTCTGTACAATAGTTTAATTCCCAAGCTCATGCCAAATAGGTGTGTGGATCCATCATATTCTATATGTTGGACCAATAAAGGCGGTCAAATGACTTAACGTCTCTTCTAGAATTTCGAAGTAAAATTACTCAGAAGAAAGTTTAAAATAAAGTATTGTCAGCCGAACAGTTACATAGTACAATTTTCCATTGAGTTACCTAACCTGTGTACAGAAAATAAATCTCAAATGGAGTTTGAAATGGATTCTGCAAACAGAAGACATTTTAGAAAATAAAAGATCAGACTTTAAACGTTTACGGGAGCAAAATTTCCCAACTTTGTTGCAACTACTTGATCCAACTTTTCGTTTCGCTACTAAGCTTTCATGAAGGATATGTCAGACGTACATGATGATCTAAAATTAGAAAACAAAAAATATCAACCGATTAAAAGAAGTGTAATGCTGACATCAGATCTGGGACAGCTGCAGAGTGCCAGTACTAAGGGATGAAACATTTTAGTTATGCCGGGCAGCAAAATGCTTCTAACCTAGTGCGAGGTAGAAAGAAAGAAGATCATTAAACAAGAAATCGAAAAATACAAGAAAATATCATAAGCTAAAGAAATTTCACCAATATCAATATGCCGATTTTGACAGAAACCTTGGCGAAGAGAGACGTTTATGTTTTGTTGATCCCTCATGGCTTGATGCAACGTTAATGATATGAAAATTTTGTGATTAATGTGAAATATTTTTATCTGGAATAACAGTATTTGATAAAATGGGAACTAAACATTTTGACAAAATTTTAAATTGTTGTCAAACCAGTGATTCTTCCCACGACTGCAAATAATCATCCACAACTCCAAAAAACCAAAACGCATCCACAACCATTGGTGAAATAAATTATGATCTCTGCCTGGGATTGTCAGGACTGAGTGTTCGGTGCATACTCTTGGCGAACATATTCGTGAAATACTTAAGTCCTGATCTTGAACAGGGAGCTGAATGCAGCTATGTTCTGTGGTAGAAAACTGTGGATAAGTGATAGAAGAAATGCACGTAAGAAGGATTTAAAATCCTCTTTTATTAAACCACAATTATATACAGCCAATTCCCAACTCGGGAGGGATACAGAATATAATGACCGCACTTGGGTCTAAACTGAACAATCAAACAATTTAAACTTAATTTAAATAGAAATTAGGTAATCGTTGCTCACAGAGCTATAAACGCGAGGTTGGCCTCTATGCTAAAGGGTGCGTAGCAAGATTTAACTAATACTAACGCACTTAGAATTACTTCAATAAGTAATAGAGTAACAGCGCTAAGGCTTAAAATTTAAATACTAGCTAGTCAGGCGAACGTCGAACAGAGCAGCAGTGATCTGAGACTAAAAGCTCTCTCACACCGAGAAGTTCCTCGCTAACCCTTTTAAATACCAAAACTTGGCTCCAATTCAAATTAGCATAAAGCTGAAACGCGCGCTCATTTTAACGGGAAGTTGAAATAAGAACACATAGGAAAGGCAAATTAAAATAAAACTTTGTTAGTTTAAACTAAAACCTTACAGGATTACCAAGGAATTATTACGAAAGATATAGTTTCATGAGGGACTGTGAAAGCAATAAGTGTTCATTAAGCATATTAATGTGAAACAACTGCATAAAAAATGTCTGACTTGTTTAGGGATTTTTTAACTCCTTCATGAGGCAACCAAGTAAGAGGCTGAAGGTTCACTCCACCAAAAAAAAATTATCGTAAAATTTTTGCACAGATTTAAAAGAGCTCTATATGGATTGCAAGGTGAAACAGGTTTCTTCAGCAGTTACTCGCACCATTCAAGAACTGAATAAGAGTAAGTACCCTACAACGAACAGAAAATCTTCCAGTTGGATCACAACTGTTGTGAACAATGGGATCACACAGGAATGTAAAAAGATATTGCCTGAAGTAAAATAACTTGAGAGAAAAATATCAGGGAGAATAATTAAATAAAAGTATTAGCATTGCGTTTTAGATTGACTTCCTATTAGTGTATTTCGATTACCATTCCTTGTTCAAAAAGTAACATAACCGGAATACTAATTACCAGAAATGGAATTATTTGTAATTTTATGTATTTGTTGCTCTGACGGTAAGCCAGCAGCGGACAGTTTGAAATCTATCAGATTTTCACATACATAATAACATAAATTAAATTATCGATTGATAAAGAACGTGGCACTGCATGAATTCTATTTCAAATTCCATTTGTATTAAAAAATTAAACTATATTTATTCAAAATCAGTCAAATTTCAGATGGCAAAGGATCGCAAGTAGCTCACGAGCCGCAATTAAGGTGTCGGAGAGCCGCAGTTTGGCCATGTCTGGTATAGTCTCTGTTAAGAAGACGGTCAGCGACGAACTTACAGTTTAAAATACTGTCTCACACTTTGTACACTGTGCAAAAAAAAATGGGGACAGTTCTATATTTCCTGTTCTACTGGGCCGATAGACGAAATTCAAATTGCGTTTTTCATGTTTCGAAAGAGCGACTTAGGATATGTATTCGATTTATACATAGCAGTGTTCTTTTGACACAAAATCAGACTTTTTCTGAAACGACATGCCAATTTTTTTCCATATTTCGATTCTACGACTGAAATTACGCCAAACTGCCAAGTTTTGTGAAAATCGCGCAATGAGTTTTAAAAAATTAGCTCTCAAAATTTTAGCTCCTCCATGTTAATTGAATTTGGTATATATTTATTAATAGCTTTTTTTTTATTAAACTTATTTCATTCTTCGGATATGGTTCGGAGAACAACCTTGAGTGCGCCAACTTGGCTTCTTTAAGGGCATGGGCGACAGTTCATCATGCCAACGCAATTAAATACTACAGAATAAATACTACACTAATAAATACTAAATACTACAATAATAAATACTAATTACTATATTACAATAATAAATACTACAGATAATCCCTTGGCAAGGAAAAAGTATTACGGCTGTCTACCTAAATGAAGTACGTCATCGAAAGACAACCATTGCCTACCATACCACAATAAGCTGTTTCTCCCTTAAATTACTATACTAAAATAATAAATACTAATAATAAATACTACAGATAATAATAAATACTACAGATAATAAGTAATACTACAGATAATCCCTTAGCAAGGGAAAAGTCTTATGGCTGTCACCCTAGAGGAAGTACGTCATCGAATGACAACCATTGCCTGCCATACCACAATAAGCTGTTTCTCCCTTTTTGGCGTCAAAGCTGTTCTCCGAAAAATATTCGATCTTCCTTTCACATTTCGAAATTTAGGTTCGTTCGAAATAAAATTCACTCAATTTTTATGATTTATTTTTAAATTTGTATTTTTAAATAATTTTTATTAATTTTTCGAAAACAATTTTGAAATATAACCTATAACATTTTTGCCATCATCTTAAAGTAGATGTATTTCTAAGCATAGCTGCAAAAAATTAGAGGTTTTTATTCAAAATTTCCTAAAATTGAATTTATATATTGGCTCGTTTTAAATTGGAATATTTGTTATAAGCGATAGTAACACAAATGTGGTTTACGCACTTTGTTAAAATTATTTAAAAGAATGAGCGATGACTTTTTCCCGCTCATGTACAATGAAAAAAAGGAAAGGAAAATAGATTTCTGTAAATGAAGAAGTTCGCCAAGTGAATTATTTTTGGCGCAAGCTGAACAAAATGCCCGAAGATAAATTTTTAATTTTCTCCATAAGTTTCTCACTAAAAATTACAAAATTTAATATCTAGGCATAATTTGAGTGGTAGAATCGAAATATGGAAAACATTGTTATGTCATTTCAGAAAACGTCCGATTTTGTGTCAAAATATCTATGTTATATCAATGCTATATATAAATCTAATATATATCTTAAGTCGCGCTTTCGAGAAACGAAAAACGTGTTTGAATTTTGTCAATCGGCCCAGTAGAACGGGAGATATAGAGCTGTCCCATTTTTTTCTTGCAGTGTACACTATGTAAATCCTGATAATGTGTAAATCCTGATAATCAAAATATTTTCATCTCTCGTATTTATACTGTACAAATTAGTAACCCAATTTCGTGGTCAGGCGATTTCTTAAACACTCAAGAAATAACTGATTAGATAAAAACAGAGACGTGATCTTAAAATGTAAGAAAATATCTCTCTACATCATTTATTTCATAAATTAGTATTGAGTTGCAGTCAAACGATTCACGAAGGCATTACGCGCCGGATACTGTTCTAATGCATAAAATTCGAGATCTCAGCTTTTAATTAAGATAGTTTGGTTTGTGATCAATGTTTCAGAAAATTTGAAAATGTCACTACTTTTCTGCTATGTTTACAAATGCCATCGAGTCATTCTCCCGATAATTCTGCTTACTTTCTGGTTTGGTTTATTTAATTATGACAAAGCACGCTAGAGCTAGGGGAGATGTCTTCAATAAACTGTCACGTTCATAATCACGTTCCCATAGGAGCAAAGAATATGTACTAGACGTTCTTTTTATGGGGGAAACCGCAAAAACGCCAGTGCAGCCAACCCGTTCGCTTCAAATCGAACCCAACTAAAGTTACCAGTTTTCAAAGACTTTCCCCTTCCGTTAGCAGGCTTTGTTTGCTTTGTAAAAATATATGTGAAATCGTTTACAAAATAATCGGATACAAAAATATTTAAAAAAATAAATATTTACAAGTCACTTATATTAGTCATAAAATTCGTTAATAGCATATATGTAAAGATTCTACAGCGATTTTCCAGCCATTTGCGTGATATATTACTCCAAAAAGGAACTTCACAGAATTTTTAAAGGATTATTCCTTTGCCTTCGGAATTAAATTTCCGGCGAAAGAAAGGGAGTTCTTCGTCGAATATTTATACATATTTAAATAAGAGGAATGTTTCTGCGATCACTTGAACAGGAAAAAAGTCTAATTTTGGCAAAAAGATTAGTACTACATAAAATTATACACTTCGGTTAAAAAAAATTTTTTTTTGGAATTTCAGTTTTGCAAAATAAAAACTACATTCTCGAAATATTTAGAACAATCTATAAAAGATATTATACAAATAAAAATCACAAGAGTAAACGTTTCTAGTTTCCTCTTCTGCCAAAAGTAATATAAGAAGATACATTATCAGGACTTCTGTTGATTCTAGTTGATTTCGGAAACATAACTATAGCCCTGACAAGGAACAGGAAACTTACTAAAAGCTATGTTCATGCGTGTGTAGAAGATACAACAAAGATAAAGAGGGTGCCAATTACCCTTTATTTTGCTTATCGATTTTACATACGTCCCCGTACTTCGGGATACAAAGACCAACCACTTGTGGTGTGAACGTAAAAGAATATAAGACTACTAACTAACTAAAATTTAAATAAGAACTAACTTTGAAACATCTTACACAGATGACTAGCCCTAAGACTGGCCTTTTAAATTACTACGTTTGTAGTACACAAACTGCGAAAAACTGCAATACGTCTTTAACTTTCAAGAGGTTTAACCTCTGGCCTTAAAGACGGACAGTAACTGATGGCAAGCTCGCGTGAAGACTCGTAGCAAAGGAACTCTCTTTCCTTCCTTCTACTCTTGGTAATTAGTCACAACTTAAATACTTAAGCGTTGGCAAGTACAATTTGCATAAACATATTCACGCGTTAATTCTGGCCGGAAGTGGAAAATAAGAGATGATAGTAAAGTTTGAAAATAAAATAAACGTTAGTGAACTTAAAATAAACCTTACAACCTTAATCCTTACAACGTAAAATTAATTAAAGTAATATAAGAAGATAATAAAATAATAAAAATAATTTAAGTAATATAAGAAGACAATAAAAGTAATTTAATATAAGGAGATAATAAAAGTAATTTAAGTAATATAAGAAGATAGTAAAAGTAACATAAGTAATATAAGAATATAATAAAAGTAATATAAGAATGTAATAAAAGTAATATAAGTAATATAAGAAGATAATATAAGTAATATAAGAAGATAATATAAGTAATATAAGAATATAATAGTAGTAATATAAGAAGATAATAAAAGTAATGTAAGTAATATAAGAAGATTCCCAAAATTCAAGTGGATAGAAACTTTGGACTCTGTTAATTCGCTGTGGTTTTGTTTTCGGACAAAAGTACTTCTTCCATGGGGTATTCGTTATTTTTCCAATATCTAAGTATTAGCCCGCTTTGCTAGGAACATTATCTATTTGAATGTGAACCTAGACTTCTTATATGGACGAAATGTGTAATTTCGAATTGATAATTAATGTAATTTTTTTTAATTTAAAGTCGGGAAATATATTGCCAGTCAGTGAATCTGCATACACAGATTTCCACATCATCCATGAGGTACTGTGTATTGGAATGCGTTCTTATTACTTAAAGTGGCGGGATCTCTAGTAGACCTACACAACGAAAAATTGCCAACTTAAAACTAAGGACACATTTTGACAATTCTTTAAATATTTGTTCATTTTTTTTTAATTTATTAAATCAAATTTTTAATCAGTTATAATTATTTGTCTTTGTTTTTTTATATAGGGCAATTTTTATAAATAACAACAACACTTTTATTTTTCATCACAGTAATTTATTTTTCTTAATAATAACATTTATTTTCATGAAACGTATGATAACAGTTAAATATATATATATAAAACTGTAAAATAACATACTTAAATTTATAAAACTTCTTTATCGACAACATTCTTCTTAGTTTTTCTGGTTGAAGAACGATGAGATCCTCAGCTGAACTTAAGTCTTGAGCACGCCACATAAAATTGACCATGAGAAGAACAGTCATTTTGTAAATCTACGGCAACTAATTTTAAACTCTGCCCTTGTGCTCTCTAGTCATCGTAAAGCAAAATCTAGCCGGAAGCTGCAAACGCTTAAAGATTTACGTAAAATCACGTAAAAGGATTTACGTAAAATAAGTTCTTGTGAGCGTCTACATCGTGCAATGAGTAACTATGCAAAATTTCAAGTGAATCGGGTGTATAGTTTCGGAGATCTCGTCGTGAGTCACTGATATTTCGCTTGTATATACATATATATAAATATATATACAAATATACATTCACCTCCAAAAGTTAAGCACGAAGATGTAAAATGCAAAAAAAATCAATGAATACTGCTTTGATTGACACGAACTTCGGCAGGAAAGTAGCATATATAATTTATACATAAAACAAAATCAGTAATTATACACAAAAATCAAAACAGTATTAAATTTTTGTAAATCTTGGACACTTAAACAGAATTATGTATGAAGTGAAAATAAACAGCTTAAAATCAAAAAAGGACATTAATAGGGTATGTGATCCCCCTTCATCTGTATACAAAGTTTATACCTTGTGACCATGCTTTCAATTAGGTGGTCAACCGCCGCAGAATTAAGCAATCGACATTCTTCTTGTAGAGCAGTTTCCAGCTCAGTAAAATGACTGGAGGTGGGAAACCTGAAGATACAGCACGCCCGAGAGCATCCCAAAGACTTTCAATGGGATTAAGGTTGGTCGAATATGCTGGCCACGCCATGCGCGCAATCCCTTCACTCTCCAGGTAGTCATCGACGATGTCAGCTCTATGGGGACGTGCGTTGTCGTCCATTAAAACAAAAGTAGGGCCAACTGCTGCAGCGTACAATCTCACAATGGATTCTAGGACTTCATCTCCATACCGGACAGCCGTCAAAGAACCCCGTTTAAAGATGTGCAGGTCGGTGCGGTATCCTAATGAAATCCCTGCCCACACCATAATGTTTCCGTCTCGGAATGCGTATTGTTCCGTGATGTTTTGGGACTAATTGCGTGTTCGTTGTTCACGCCATATCCTTATACGCTTGTTATCTGGCTCCAGAGCAAATCTTGACTCATCAGTAAACATGAGATTGCCCCAGTCAGACACATTCCAATTCACATGCTTCTGGCACCACTGTAATCGTGCCCCTCTTGACTGGACGGACAGAGAAACACAAACTCGAGGTACCCGGGTGTACAGTCCACTCATATGTAATCTTCGGCGTACAGTAGCTGCAGATATTGCCTTACCAATGGACGCTGCAACCATAGATGTTACACTGTAGAGGTCGCACTGCGATTCCGCTTGGCTACAATAGAAATATATCGATTTCCGTGGGGTTGTAGCCCTTAGGCCACCGGCTACGGGCTTTTGGACAACTGTCTGTGTGGTTTGGAATTTTTTTCTGTAAACGTAAAATTACAGAATGATGAACGCCTGCTTCAATGCGCCCCACAGCACGCCAGCGCTCAGAATCTTCAATTCGTCTTCTGGAAGTCATAGAAAGAACTATGTCTTGAAAACAGATTGAACGAAAGTTTTAAACACCTTCTATCAGCACTTACAATCAACTTCTGTAACTCTTCAGAAAGCTGGCTTCTTATAAGACTGCTTTTTTGCATATTTCTTGATATGAAAGCGCGATTGGCTGTTACCTAACATATTTGCATAGTTCCATCTACCTCTGCAGCGAATTTCAGCCTCTTCAATTCTGATTGGCATCCGGAAATTAGCATTTTCCTCTCCGTGCTTTTGGAAGTGAGTGTATATAAGTATATGTATACACAAATAATACATAAGTCAATTTAGCATAGAAAATACTTCACAAGAACATCTTCTCTAAAACGAGTAACCCTTGCATACTCTGTAACAGGCAATTAATTAAAACCAAAGAGAAAAGTTTCCTCTTCTCTTATTTTTGAGCGCTAATATTTTTCTTAGATTTCAGAAAATTCTTGATTCTGTGACAATAGAATTTCTGCATTATTAAATGGATTCTTTTTCCAGGTTATGCGTTCATGACAATAGAAAATAATAACATTTTATATTCATTCCTAATGGATCTCTTAAAGTGTTTATTGCATGCATGTATGACATTCTTTATTAAATATCTTAAAACTGAGATCACATTTTAATTTCAAAAGAAAATAAAGAACAGTCTATCTATTAATTACTTTTCCGTTGAATTTAAAGAAAATAATTGCATAGAATTTAATCTCCTTCCTGTTCTCCTGAGAAAAGTCGGGATTTTATATTTTATTTCTTCTCTAAACTTCTGCAACAGAATCCGAATCTTGTTACAGACTTATTTATTCTTTTCTTAGGTAATATAAGAAGATTTCTTTTGTTTTTTTTCCTTCATGTATTTTGAAAATCTCTGTTCTTATTATGTGACTAGAGATTTATCAGAATAAAAGTATTTTTCAAGTCTCTTTTTGCAACGAAGATGCATTTTAGACGCACATCGCAGGAGTAAAAAGCTTCGAATTATTTTTCATATTTTTCGCTTAAGTGGAATTTCGGCACAGAATTGTAATAAAGTAAAATTTTTCTTGAAAGTTAAAAAGTAATTAAAAGTTTTTATAGGATAAAAACTGATTTGGAATAAAACATTATTCTGGAAAATACTTTGTATTTATTTCCTTACTTATATTACTTATTTTTAACTCCTGAAACCTTTTTCAGGAGTTACAGCTTTCATTTCTCTCAAATGGATTCTCATAGATAATAAAGCTGGCGGTAGTCTACGTAGCAAACGATCATATGTTTTTCTAAATTACAATAATAGACTGATACTTACCAGCGTAGCAAATTGCGTAACTTCAGAAAACATACGTGAATTTCAATAAAATTTTAACATTCTTTAATTTAAGCAGGTTTGCAGTCAAGCTTGTAAAATTTGAATATTTATCTTCTTGCCAACCTATATATATAGGAAAAGGATGTAATGTTTACGGTTCAAAATTTCGATAGGGCATGACTAAGCAAAAATTAGGAATCTCAGAACAAACTTTTCTATTTTTACAAGGATATCTGTCTGTCTGTGTGTGACAATTCTCGCATCCACAATAATTCTTACGTGAAACTTCCAAACATTTCTTTGTTTCATATTTAAGCCTTCTACATTCCTATAGAGTTCATTCGATTTTGGGTAAAAATAGGCCATTCAAATTAGTACTTTATATGACGTCTGCAATAGTGTTTAATAAGCAATCAGAAGTGGTACTTTATTTCAAGCCTGTAAGCCTTTTTAATGTAAAACAATATTAATTTATAATCCAAAACTTTTCAGTTTTAGTACTTACACTTCTTAAATCAATGGGAATAACATATTAGATTTTGGCTAAAATTGAAAAACAGGAAAAGATACTACTTAAAGCTTTGAACAGACTTTCGTAAAAAATATACACTCAAGCGCCATTACATTATGGCCACTTGTTTATTAGGTTTACCTTTCGTCTTCAAAAATACCAACACCCGGCAAGTAATGGACTCGACAGCGTGCTGATATGTACTCTGAGGTATCTGGTACTAGGGACTCATCAAGTGGTTCTGCAAATCCTGCGCATTACGAATCGGTATGTGGCAAGGTTACGTTTACGAATTAGGTTTTTCAAATTGAACCACAAATGTTCGATTGGATTCTAGTCAACTGCATTTGAAAGCCAAGACATTAAAATCAAGAGAACGTTCCTGGAACCACGTTCCTGTTGATTCAGCCCTTATGACTTGGTGCATTATGTTCATTATTCACCATGACCCGCCTAGAACACTGTTGCTAAAAGAAAGGCATCTTCTGTGTAGTGATGTTCACTTAGCAAACAGAAGTCAAGGATAATTCTATGGGAATGATGGGTCCTAATGCTCACCATGAAAACATCGTCGACAGCAGAGTACCGCCGCCATCGCCTTGTATCCAGCCAACTGTGCACGGGGTTGATAGGTTTTGCGTTTGAAATCAGTGTATTTGCGCTCTCCTGTCAAAGTGATTAACCAGAAAACGTGATTCGTCGGACCTGAGACTTTCTTTCATTGTTCTATGGTCCAATACGAGAGGCGCTTTTGGCAATGACGTACGGTGAGCATAGGAATGCAATTCGGTCGTCAGCTGCGTAAGCCCATACGTAGCAGTTGAGACACTACCTGGGTCGCTCCTGTTGTAGGTGCTGGTTATTTCGGCCCTTGTAGCAATTCGGTCATGCAAACAATGCGTAATAGTCTCCGCTCTCCCTCTGGAATGGCCGACAAACCGCTAGCCAGTGTTTGATGCTCTGAGTAAGTATAACATTAATATACGCCTAGACTTTCGTATCTCTCACAGAAACCGAGCGAGTGCTGAAAGATATACTACAGACATCTCAGAGTCCTATATTTTCCTCTTCATCGTAGCATTAACTTTGAGTTCATTTTTTCGTGAGACACAACGTTTGTTCCCATAGGGCTAATATAATGGACTATTCTCTCAAATGAAAGATATCAGCCAGGTGAACTGGTCAGCCAGATTTATAAGCCTAAATCCTACAAAACGTATCTGGGACTCTTTTGGGATCACAACTGAAACGCGCCTTCTTCCTCCCAGAACTCTCCAGGTTATGATACCAACGCTGCTGCAGGAGCGGAATTGAAAGCTAGAATATACTCATTCCATAATGATGTCACGTTATGAGAGTTATGAGAGCTGTATGATTGTTAGAGGGCATCATACCCTCTATTAGCCTCCCATTGTCGTTCTATCTTGTAGTCGACTTTTTAGACCTTCTTGTTGTCATGAATCTTAAGCACAGTCGTACGGTTCTATGTGCTTAACACTATTGTGTGGTCAGTCGTACGGTTCTATGTGCTTAACACTATTTTGTGGTGTATTACGTTCTCCCCAAATTTGAGTAAAATCTATTCAACAGTTCTGGAGATAAATGATCAGATGTGAACATTCTCTTAATTTTGAAAATAGTGTATATTATGTTCTTCTATGCTCTAACACCTACCCATTTTAAACCTACTGTGTTACAGATTTTGGCCCTTTTCGGTTAAGAAGAGTCATCTGTTGCCAGATATGAATGTTGGTGGGAAATCTGAATAGAGAAAGGAATGACAACTGTAATGATATAAAGACTGCTTCACAAACAGAATGGTTACTTTAATAAATTCAACATAAATTCAGAAAATAAAGACGCGTGCATAAATACAGAAATACGAATATACGTAACTATTCTATTCGAACAGTGATTCCATTACAGTTGACAGAGTTATATCCACGTGAGCAGCACTACAAGGGCATAAATATGGAATAGTTATCAGACATAAGATAATAGTACGAATATTTATCAGAAAAGGAATGCACAAACGTTCGAAACAACAGCGTTAGTAAATCTTTCGCTTCGCGACGCGATCTCTCCCTGAAGCAACAGTTCAGTTCTCTGGTGATGTACATCATTTCGTGGTTTTCTGAGCAATCGTTTATTATCAATGATACCTTTGTGTTGAAAGATTGAAAGACTTAATCGCCATACTTTGCCGTTTCTGTCATTTCCCGAATCACATAATCTACACTGCTGGCCATCCACATTGCAACACCAAGAAAGACAAGATATATCACAACAAAATTTATTTAGTAGATAACATGTTGACCAAGTATCAAATGATTAAATGTATAGACTTCTGTGAAGTGTGGTTCCTTCCAGAATCAGTAGCCAGAGTAGCCGCCATTGTTAGAGATCACCGCTGCCACACGCCTCGGCATTGATTCAAAGAGACTTTGGATGTGTTCTTGCGGTACAGCAGACCAAGCAGCTTCCACACGTTGCCAAAGTTGATCAGGTATAGAAGCTTGGGATGTAATCTGGGTCGATCGTTCAGCAACCCTGGACCACATGCTTTCTATCGGCGAAAAGATCCGGAGGGTGAACCGGCCAGGGAAGCAATTCAATCTGGGGATTGACGAAGAACCCTTAGACAATGCGTACCACGTGTGGTCGCGCATTATCCTGTTGAAATATGGCTGTGGACAAGCCCTGAAGGTAAGGAAGGACAGCTAGCTCCAACACCTAGGAGATGTAGCGCTGGCTGTTTAAAGTACCGGCAATGCGTACTAGAGGAGTGCGAGAGTGATATCCAATACCGCCCCATGCCATAATACCAGATGCAGGACCAATGTGGAGGAGCATAACGCAGCTGTTCAGCATCCCCTCTGTCCACGGTGTCTCCGGACTCCAATCCGACCATCGTGGTGTTGCAGACACAAGCGTCACTCGCCAGTAAAGACAATTTCATTCCATTTTGCAGTCCACATCCTTCTTTCATGGCACCATTGGCGGCGGAAACGTCTGTGGTTCTCCGTCAAGGGTAGACGAAGCAATGGACGTCTTGCGGACAGACCACTCTGCTGTAAACGGCGTCGAATGATACGCGCAGACACTAGATGATGCGTTACAAACTGAATGTGCTGTCCTGTGGTTCATGATGTGACCGAAAGATCCGTCTATGCCATGCGCACAATGTTCCTGTCATCAAGTGAAGTGGTGCAATGAGGTAGATGCGATCGAACACGTCGGTCCGTCGTACCCTCCTGCATCCAACAGTCACATATCCGCATTACAGTTTTTTGGTTTCGTACAACACGACTACCGATTTCCCTGAAATATAATCCACACTCTCGGTAGGCCACTAATCCTTCCTCTGTCGAATTCGGATACTTGATCAAACGATGATCGCTGTTTACTACGAGGCACATTTGATCATTTTTTTGAAAAACAACACAAGAAAACCAAAATTGCCGAACTTGAAATCGTCGAAAACTCCAAGCCTTAAATAACGCCCATTGAAGTGGCGCCACAGGCGCCCGTGATGTGCGTCTGCGCTGAAATTCTAATCATCTGCATATCTCACCTCCGCTAAAGCATTTTGTAAATTTCATGTTAATAGCATGCTTCTTTCAGGGTGTTGCATTTACTGTGGCCAGCAGTGTATATTGGAGCTTCCTTAAAAAAATAAAATCAGCATTTCAATAAAATTAATTGAAAATATTGCAGAGACATTAGGATCATTTTATAGCAGGAACGGTGGAAAATGAGCAATGCCCTTGCCGGTACTGGAACCTCTCGAATACGCGCCGAGTGTGCTGGCAATTACACCGCAAAGGCATGCTAAGACGGGAGAAATACCTTATAATAAAGAAACAATTATGGGATCGCTTTAATTCTTTTCGCGTATTCGTATGGCATCATTATCTGGTTGCCCGCCAGCGGACTATAGGTAAAGGCACGAGTAGTTCGATCTGGGGTTCGAATCACGGCGAACGTGCTGGCTACATGGGCGTTTTCGTAGTTTTTCTCGTGTGTGACGTGTATATGAACTAGTTTCCTTAGAAAAACACCCACGAATGCACCCCTTCCCTTAAGCAGGAGAGCCCTCGAGTGATTTGCCGTAATTAAATAAACCAAACCATTGCCTGGTTACTCGTGAGATGAAATAAGCATATTAACGACACATTTGGCGTTTCTGAACACAATTGCAATTGGTGTTCAGTTAACCGAAAAGGGTATAGAATTCTAATGAGCTATAGGAAATCATTAAAAAAAATCAGATGTGGACGTAAAGATTTCCTTGTTACGACCTATTAAGCTTGAATTTCATTAGAGATAGATTTCTCATTCAATTAATTCAGTTCTCACTTCGCCGCAATGCAGAAATACATAAAACTCAAAACTTCTTCATTAAAAGTTGAGAAATATAAAAAAGCATAAAACACCAAATACAATTAAAACAGCGAAAAAAAAATTTTTTGACAATTAAAATTGTCAAAAAAATGGCTTGGTGGCAAAAAAGTGGCTTGTTTTTGCGCAAAAACAAGCAATTCGGCCAGCTGGCAAGAAGGTAGATTTTTCGGGCACAAAACTGAAAGTTTACTTAAGTCCCACTCAGAAAAAAAACACTGCAAATGCAGGAACTTGCTTCACTATTCTGTTAAGTTTAAAATCTAAACAAATATGACTGCTCTGTTAGGCTTAGTCGCATTAAAAAAACTTTTAAATTGTTGATGATTCTGCAACTATTGCATGCAGATAAATTAAAGCATAATAACTTCAACAGGAACATAAGAACCACTGAATTCAATCATTTTTAAAATATTTAAAGCAAAAAATGCATAGTTTACCAATATATAACAATCAAAAACCCCCAGCTCACCCATCCGAGTAACAGAGAGGGTATATATGTACTTTGTGCGCCCGTCTTGTATAAATAGATAATAACATCGTATCGCCTTTTCGCGTGCCTGCTGACAGCTTGTCACTTAGCCTCTGCTGGCTATTCGCCGTTAATTAAAATGTAATTGCATATTTAAAATTTGGGGTGGGCGTTTAGCAGCCCTAGTCTTCTACAGTTATGTAATAAGAAATTCGTCATTCAAGAATAAATGATGTTTAACTATCAAGCTGGTCCTACTTCTAAAATTCCATCCGATTATCCATTACGCCATAATGTCCAGACGTCTACGCAGCAGTTTTTTCGGCTATGACTAAACGTGAATTGTTTTTATCTTCCGCTAAAAGTTCAATTATTACAGAAAGAAGTACAATTATTACATATATATATATATACTTTTGGTGGGGACGATTTGAACCAAAAAATGGAGGTGCACAACTACATGTTATAGCAGTCCTATATGCAAAATTTCAAACATTTGAGGTTGCTGGTTTTTGAGTCATGCAACATGCTATACAGACGCCATGAAAAAAACCTCTTCTGTATCCATTTTAAATCTATTTTATAACCCGTTTGGGGGAAAAGAGTCCTTTATTCTGTCCTTATGTACAGATGCCGCGCAAAAACATCGTTAAATTGCATTCGATAGCGGTCAAAATGGATATTTTCGTAAAAATATGATGCCCGAAATTTTTCGTGATTACAATGCTTCCTTTACCTAGTACAAAGAAGTAAAAAGAGAAAAAAAGAAGAATAGTTTGAATAACCGTTTAATATTGTTCAAAAATATTTCACTGCAAATTTTTAAAAGTTTACTAATACGTCAAATCACAAAAGCGAAGAATTGTTTTGTGCAGTTGTGATAAATAAACTTGATGTTTTCATTATAACCAAGATACATATATTTAAAATGATAAATAAAGATCTGATGCAATATACATCAAGAGCATTATACTGTTAAACATAATTAGAGGAGAATCATTAATTTGAGGTCATGAGGATAGAGATTTCCTTTAATAAAAATGAGATTAATTAAACAGTTGTTGGTCTGAAAATTGAAATCTTTGTCTAGATCTGCTTTAAAAACAAACTGATGAAAATTTCTTTTGTCTGCACCCTTCTTGTTGTTTTTCCGTTTGCTGATACAATTTTCGCCATTGTTTAGAGGAACAATATTTTCTTTTCTTTGATTCATTAGCTTCGCATGTTGTTATTGTTACTTTTCTGCTTCCTCATTGTACGGAAATAAACTCAGAGCAAGAAGTCCGAAGCTATTTTTCTCTTACGATGGAATTTTCCTTCAAATGAAATTCCGAAATTTTTAGTAGTACATTATTAATTATCTTAGTAAGTTTTTTTTTCTTTCACACACGCAGATTTTATTTTTACCTGTCGGTTGTACTGGAACAACCAAATTATTTTACAAACGAAGATTAGTCTCTTTTGGCATTCCGTAAAATTTTGCTTTTGTGTTGAGGTAAATTTATGATTGAATAACAAAAAAATCATTTGAAAAGTTACATAAATGATATATTGAAGCACCGAGAGTTTTGCTCTTAGTAGACTCTTCTGTTTTTGCTTCCTTGTGCGAAGTAAAGGATGCACTGTAATCACGAAAAATTCCGGGTAACATATTTTAATGAAAATATCCATTTTGACCGCTATTGAATGCAATTTAACGATGTTCTTGCATTATTATCTCTACGTAAGGACAGAATAAAGACTCTTCCCCCCCAATGAATAATAAAACCGATTTAAAATGGTTTCAGAAGAGTTTTTTCGTAGCTTCCGCACGTACGTGTGTATGTATCTCGCATAACTGAAAAACGAGTAGCCTCAGAACGTTGAAATTTTGTGTATAGGACTGCTATAACATGTAGTTCAGCACCTCCCTTTTTTAGTTGCGATATTACTCGGCTCCGTGACCTGTCTTTTTTATTATTATGATTATTATTTCTATATGTTGGTAAATTGCTCATTTTTGGCTTTAAAAATGATAGAATTATTTTGTTCTTATCTTCCGGTTAAGGTTTTTATACTTTTAGCTAATCTGTATGCAGTAGTTGTAGAATTATCAACAAGTAGTTAAAAGTCGGCTAGGCCTAATTTTTGTTTACCGTAGCAGCCATATTTGTTTACAGTGGAAACTTAGCAGAACAGTGAATTCAGTTTCTGCACCTTCAGCGTCTTTTTTGCCGAGAGGGACCGAAATTCAACTCATTTTTGTGCGCCGAAATAATCAGCCTTGTTGCCTGCTGGCCGAATTGCTTGCTTTTGCGTAAAAACTCTATAATTTTAATTGTAAAAAAAAAAATTATTATTTTAACTGTATTTCGCGTTTTATTTTTTTCTGTATTTTTCAATTTTTAACAAAAATACTTTGAACTAAATTAATTGAATGAAAAATATATCTCTAATGAAATTTGAGGAAATAAGTATTTCGTATTAGAAACAAATATTGTCGCCAGTCTCTCTCGGACAGAAGAGAATATTTACGAGTGGCACCTGCGCATTAGGTAAGCGGCGCTGAATCGTCTGTGAAATACTGTTTCTTTTTTATTTCTTTAATTTTTTTATACATCGGTTTAGATTTATTGTAGTATTTGAATAGA
>KK120442.1:164413-213523 GCA_000611955.2 Stegodyphus mimosarum
AAATATAGAATTTTCATTCCCCTTGCTTTAAACACAGTTAAGGAAAAACTAAATCGCAAAAATGCCAGAATCAAAAGTAAACTTTTTAAGTATTGAAAAACCAGTTATTGTTATTGATAGCAGATTAATCGACTTATCAATGGGATAAACCAATCTACCGTCAACTAACAGTAACTAAAATAAAAGAGAATGTTTCATCTTACTTCCAGGTAAGCATCAAATTATTTGCTAGATTCAAATACTAATTGATACTCAATCAAAATAAAGATATTAGTCACTAAACCATAAGAATCCTGTTAAAAAGCAAATAATCTTTAAGATAAAATTTTTTTACTAAGAACACAATTAATCTGAACGATATGCTTATTTTTAGAAGACATATCCCCTACACTCTCTTTTCATTTCAAATACAAAAGTAAAAACAAAAGTAGATTCAAGAACAAATTTTAAAAAATCATAAGAAGATTAAAAGAAATAATTCGTAAATTAAAGTTAAAAACTGTAGTAAAAAGGAGATTTAAAATCAAACTAGTAAGCAAAAAATAACCAACTTGCCTTCGAAATTTTAAAACCAAATGACTGAAATGCAAGTACGTATTATGAGAAGCAAAAGGGTTGTCGTAAGTTTTAGAATTGTTTTCTATTGTAAAGTAGTTTTCTATTGAAGAAAGTTTAGCCTAAATTGGCGACAAAACTACAAAGTTTCTTGGAAATATAATACACAGAGAGCAGGCTGTTATTTTAATTTATAGTGATTTTTTAATTTTCTTTTTATAATTTATAGTTAATTATTGCTTTATTACTTTGCAGCTTTAGCGCAAGTCTTTGGCTTATTAATTTACTTTTAATTACTTTCATTTTGAATATAAATTTATATATATATATATATATATATATACTCATGTTGCCTGGCTTAAACGCATCTAACCAGCAAAACGCATCAAAACACAATCATATATACGCATATTATCTTCTTTTATTTTCCCAATGGTTGGTAGTAATTTGAACTTTCCCTAAAGTTCTTTCTGCATAAACGTTGTTTTCGATGCCAGTCGTCTTATACTACCTTTCCCTGTCACGATTAGAGTCCAGCGCAAGCCCACGATATTCTTCATGGCAAGGAACGCAAGTTTACGCCTGTCGTTGGCAACAACCTTTAAGCACCCTACAGGTGACAGCGCGATTTAGCTCCGTTCAGCACCCAATTTCGATGGAGAGCACCTCGGGGGAGAAGGGTCCGAGGATCTTCCACCCCGTTTTCCCTATCACCAACCTCTGGAAAGGACTTTCTGCTTGCCGCATATTTAGAATGCCCTCATGTCGCACGGACACTACACTAACATCCTTACCTTCTCCAGCCCCCCCCGGAGGTCGACGCAGAGTACTATGCGAAGCTACTGGCTAGGATCTGTACCTAGGCAGTCTCGGCCACGGGGGTATAAAATTTATGAACTTGGCAGTTCCCGATGGTCCATGGGGTAAGTCTATACTTGCTCTTCATGGGTCGGGTGGTGTTAGTCCCCTCCACCAGGGTATTGGTAGCCAAATAGCAAACTGGACCATTGAGAGTCTGGTCACTGCTGTCCTTGGTATTCCATGTGAAGCCTAAGGAGAGGGGGCATCCCGTGTAGTACTGGCAGGTAGCCTTAATCAACGGCCAGTCATCGCTCCAAGTTGTCATCGCCCACCCCACCGTGGTCTCGGTCGGCTGAGACGGTGGTCTTGACTGGTCCGTGTTTAGTGGTGGGCTGGCTAAACGTTGAGCGTTTAGCAGAGGGAGCCTGATAAAATTGTTGGTGTCTCGAGGATGTGGGACCTCGGGCCCAGCAGGTGTGCGAGGTCATCGGTAACGGGTGACGTTTATCCCCGAGTGTTCTTAATTGAACGGACGGCGGTATAAATTTAGTTAGTTACCTTCTCCGGGATACGAACCCTGGCCCTTCGGCACGGCAGTCGACGACGCTAACCACTATACCGTCTGGGGGGGCTAGAGTCATTCATAATCATTACCTGCAAACAAGAGCTTTGTTGACTTCTTTGTTTTAATTATTTGACTATAATATTGTTGCGGAATTTGTATCTAATTTGCTATCTTATAAAATTGTAATTAAAAGTGTTTTATTTTCCCATGCAATGCAGCGCGTGACGAAATTTAACAGAAAGCCATGCTGGAAAAGTAAAAATACAAGAGCGCGTGCATTTAATAACTTTAATAAATAGATATCTCGTAATTGCTTTTGCTACCCAGAAAAATCGAGAAAATAACAGAATGATCTCGTGCTGATTAAAAAGCTTATAAAAGCTGGAGAAAAACATCTCAGCTCAGTTGTTTTAAGCGAACTGTTGTTGTTTACTCAGTGCTGTTATTGATCGTAACAAATTCGCTGTGAGAATGAATTAGTTTCTCTGTACTTTGAAATTGAGTTCTATTCAACGTTTTTAGTAATTACAAATATAAGTACTGTTAGATATTGTGATACTGTACGAATATCCCTGAGGAAATATTTTAGCATTTTGTTTTTTTTCCTTGTGAAAAGAGTAAATTTTATTAACTTTTTAAGAACTTGTGCATTCAATCCATTAGAACCCCTACGCACGCAATGATATATAATTTTCTTCGTGTGTTTTAAGTAAGTAATGCTTTTCTGTTGTTTCTCTAAACTTCTGGCCTAAGAATATTCTCCATTTTGCTTTGGAAATACATGCATAATAGTCATATATACGTTATAACTATATATGCTGATATAGTAATTTGCAATAAGTATTGCTAATATAGTATTTTGTTAGATGCGCCATTAAAAAAGCTACCATCATTGATGCATATTTATGTTTTTTTTTTCAAAGCAAAGCCCATTTTAGACGACCTTGCCCACTTAGCTTAAAGTTATCATTTAATCTCATTTAATGTAGTCCCGTCAAGCTAATAAATTATACTTTAATTGAAGCAATGTTAAACTATTAAACAACCATCAGTTTACGAACAACGCAATGAGATTCATTTATCACGAAACTCTGAACGAGAAACGACGTCACTGAAAATCAATTTGTTGATTAAATTCATTTCATTACCCTCAAATCGCAATAGGATAAAAAATATTATTTGATAGGACCATTAAAACAACGTTTCTTATCAAAGAAGGATTTGTCATTAATAATTATTAAGTTACACTGATTTGACTCTATGAATATTTATTCATATATATTAGTTAGCATTTAACTAATTAATAAAAGTACAGAAGTAATTGTGCAACACGTCTAAAATTCTGCGCTTCTGCATAAATTAGATAATAGTTACTCATTCTCATTCGATTCGCTGTCTATTTTAAAAAATAATTTATTGCCATGTTTAAGTATTAACAACTTTAATATCGCTCTGACAATATTAAATGGCGTTAATATTAATATGTAAAAAAATATTTTAGATCAAAATGCTTATGTAAGGGTGACTGACTACAGGCGCTTATTGTGGATTTATATAAAGAATAGGCTGTTTAAAGTCCATTTGTGTTTAAAAATCTACAAATTTTTCTTATGGCTTTTATTGCTTATGGATTTGAGTTACATATTATTGATGATTATTAATTGTTTTTATTGTTTCATTTAAAAGAATTTAAATAAATTGGTAAGTTGCTCTATCCTATTTTCAGCATTCTTAAAGGCTTTTTATTTATAAAATCGTTTCTAAATTGGTAGAAGAAATCCCATATTTTTCTTCAGCTGCTTAGCAATCATAATATCATATTTATTGAGAATATTTAGAATTTCAAAGTAATTTTCGCTATGGATGAAAGCAATATATTTTATCATGGCCTACTAAGTGCCAGCTCCAGTAGTACAGAGTGTAACAGATGTTTTAAAAATTGTTTTTCTCTAAACTTTCAAATGCATTGAACTGAAGAATCGAAACATTTTTTGAAGTTTTGAAATACACTCACTTCCAAAAGTTAAGCACGGAAAGGAAAATGTTAGTTTCCGGATACCAATCAGAATTGAAGAGGATGCAATTCGCTGCAGAGGTAGATGGAAGGATGCAAATATGTTAGGTAACAGCCAATCGCGCTTTCAAGTCAAGAAATATGCAAAAAAGGCCGTCTTATAAGAAGCCAGCTTTATGAAGGGTTACAGAAGTTGATTGTAAGTGCTGATAGAAGGTGTTTAAAACTTTCGCACACTTTGTTTTCAAGACATGCATGTTTCTATCACTTCCAGAAGACGAATGGAAGATTCTGTGCGCTGGCGTGCTGTGGAGCGCATTGAAGCAGGGTAGTCGATCACAGATGTTGCTCTTTTCTTTGGCGTTCATCATTCTGTAATTTCACGTTTATGGAAACAATTCCAAACCACACAGACAGTTGTCCGAAGGTCCAAGGGTTACAACCCACCGCGGAAGCTCGATATATTACTACTGTAGCCAAACGGAATCGCAGAGCGACCTCCACACGTGTGACATCTATGGTTACAGCGTCCATTGTTAAGGCGATATCTGCAGCTACTGTACGCCGAAGATTACATGTGAGTGGAGTGTACGCCCGGGTACATCGAGTTTGTGTTTCTCTATCCGTCCAATCAAGAGGGGCACGATTACAGTGGTGCCGGGAACATGTCAATTGGAATGTGTCTGACTGGGGCAATGTCATGTTTACTGATGAGTCAAGATTTGCTCTGGAGCCGGATGACAAGCGTATAAGGATATGGCTGGAACAACGAACACGCAATCAGTCCCAAAACATCACGCATTCCGAGGCGGAAGCATTATGGTGTGGGCAGGGATTTCATTAGGATATCGCACCGACCTGCACATCTTTAAACGGGTTTCTTTGACGACTTGTCCGGTATCCAGATGAAGTCCTAGAACTCATTGTGAGATTGTACGCTGTAGCAGTTGGTCCTGCTTTTGTTTTAATGGACGATAACGCACATTCCCATAGAGCTGACATCGTCGATGGCTACCTGGAAAGTGAAGGGGTTGCGCGTATGGCGTGGCCAGCCTATTCGCCCGACCTTAATCTCATTGAAAACCTTTGGGATGCTCTCGGCCGTGCTGTATCTTCTCGTTTCCCACCTCCAGCCAGTCTTAGTGAACTGGAAACTGCTCTACAAGAATGGCTATCGCTTAATTCTGCCGTGGTTGACCACCTAATTGAAAGCATGTTCACTTAATTGAAAGCATGTTCAACTTTGTATACAGATGAGGGGGGATCACGTACCCTATTAACGTCCTTTTTTTTTTCATTTTATGCTATTTATTTTCACTTTAAGCATAATTCCAGTATGTTATTATCTGATAACTTACAAAAATTTAATATTGTGTTCATTTCTGTATATAATTATTGATTTTGTTTTAGGCATAAATATATATGCTACTTTCCTGCCGAATTTCGTGTTAATCAAAGCAGTATTCATTGATTTTTTTGCATTTTACATCTTCGTGCTTAACTTTTGGAAGTGAGTGTACATAGTACACGAACATCTTAGGCTGGTATCACACATTCATTTATTTCAGGCGAACAACTGTTTCAGACAAATTTTCTACCCGCTTTACCACTAAAAGAAAGACGATTTTTTCCTTCTTTAGCGAAAAATTGTTTTCAACACCCAGTCAGCTATCAGCATCGAATATCCGTCATCAACCATCATTTATATTGGAGAATAAGTTTCCGCTTTTCATGGCAAGTCCAAAAGGATTCGCCGTGATTGGCTGTTTCATATCTCGTGACAAAGTAAAAAAAAATGTTCCAATGAGTTTTTCTTCTGTAACCCTTATAAGTGTTTTGAATGTGTGATACGACCTTTTCACGATAAATTTCACGAAGTATCTTATGAAAGTGTACTAGCCAGGAAAAGAAAGATCTATGCCTCCCATCTTACGCCCAATTATTACATATGCATCCCCGTCACAGTAGTAGGTACTCCCACAGTAGTTCCCAAAAAAGCAGTGGGAAATTTTCTTTCCGAAAATTTTTTTTTTCCAGATTGATTTCAGAATTAATTTTACCTTCAAAGCATTTTCAGTTTTGAAACAAAGCGTGCACAAAGTATCCATTTCATTGTCACAGAAATGTCACAGCATGGTCACAGAAAGGTCACAGAAATTGTATAAATTTTTTTACTACACATTTTGCATGCAACTGCATCTCTTGTTTCCTTTAAACACACACAACAGATATCAGAAAAGAAAATCTCTTTGATAAGCGTGTCTTCACCATGTTGGTATAATCCACTGTCGACTATAATCTCATCCATGTGTTTTGAAACAGGCTCTTTTTCTTGAATAATCTGATTAATTTCACCTTATTTCATTGTTTGGACGCCTTCTATTACTTTTTCTAGCTACTTCTCTGTATTTGTATCCGAATCGAAGATGTATTTCTTACTTTGCCGGTTTCTCATTTGGCATTCTATAGAATGCCTAGGAAATGTGTGAAATATGAATCATTTCATACATCGCCGGCTAATTTTAGGCATTATATACAATGCCGGATTTCAAACTTTGCCGGTAACATATACATAAATTTCTTTAGTTATATTTTATTTCATAGAATTGTCAGGACTGTGTGTCAGGTGCATATTCTTGGTAAACATCTTCGTGAACTCCTTAAGTCCTGATCTGGAACAGGGAGCTGAATGCAGCTAGATACTGTGATTAAGTTGGAGAATAACTGCACTTAAAAGAGATTTAAAATCCTCTTTTATTAAATCAATATTATTTACAAACCACTTCCCAACTCGGGAGGGATACAGAAAGTAAAAGACCACACTTGGGTCTAAAATGAACAATCAGATAAATTTAAACTAAAGCTAAATCGAAATTAAATAAATCTTTGCTCACAGAGCTATACGCGAGGTTGGCCTCTAACTAAATGCTGCGTAGCAAGATTTACTAATTCTGACGCACTTGGATTTATTTCAATAAGCAACCACGTAAAAGCACTATGGCTTAGAATTTAACTGCTAGCTGGTCAGGCGAACGCCGAATAGAGTGACCGTGATCTGAGACTAAAAGCTCTCTCACACTCAGAGGTTTCTATTCAGATTTTCGCAAATTAATCTTATATTAAACATTTGACAGATATTAAGCAAAGGTTTCCCTTATGAACTATCACTAAACGTATGCTAGAGTGTTAGTTAATTCAAAGAAAGCATGTGAAGTAATTTAATTAATAATTTTTAAAAAAATCTTTAAGGTTTCAGATTTTAACGGTCGCCCAAAAGGTTTTATTAAAGTGTTTTACGCTCTCGCTGAGCTCGCAGTTCACCACTCTGCTGTTACACTCGTTCCTACTAATCCATTTTTGTGTGTGTGTCTTTTTAGCTTTATTATTATGCACTATTTTCTTCGCACTTACGCCATATATAGCAAAATATATAGCGCCATATATAGCATAACAGCAAAATTAGAAAAATTTTAGAAGCCGTTTAACAGTATACGTTTAGAATTGCCGATGCAGCATTAAGTGTTGATAAATATTTTTCGGATTTTTGTTTTCAGTCTTTTCTCAGTTCATCATATCAATGTTCAGTTTTCTTACTCAGATGACATCATAAGACCATCTTATTATTAATATTTTTTATGCTTACTTTATTTGTTAAATATCACGTACTTGGTGCTTACGCCGTATAAATTTCGATTCAGCAGCAAAATCATAAAATATTCAAAATTTGATGGTTCTTATCTTCAGTTTGTTTTTTCACAATGCGAGAAGCATGCATACTTTCATGTTTATTTTTCATTATTAAATTTCCATAAATATAATACAGGATGATAATATTTGCTGGCAATAATTTGAAAAGTGATAGTATATATAGTAATTTAGATTCATTCAACGCAAAATGCTGTTTCGAAAATAATATCCCATTTTTGGCTGATGTCCCTTTTAAACTAGTATTCTCGTGAAAGGCTGAAGAGTTGTGACTATTAAAAAGCAAGTTGTTATAATTTATAATAATTTCTTGATTTTCTTACATCTTCATTAAAATAAATTTTCATTTAAACTTGATTTTCTTATATCTTCATTGCAAGTCAGTTGTGCATTGGAATTAGAAATAGTTTTGTAATAGTTAATTTCAATGAGAAATTAACTAAAATCTGTTGCAAAATAGCTGTTTTTAGTTGTAGAGTGTTACTTAATTTTCTAACATGTTACTTTAAGTTAAATGACTTTCCTATCAAGCCTCGTTTCATTTCCCTCCCATAATGCAAATTTCCAGCACGCGCGATGTTGGAATTAGGTAGAAAGAAGGGAGTATTTAAAGAGGTTTTGTATGATGAAATGAGAGCTTGTTCTGCCTGCTTGAAGGCCACGTTATTAACTTTGATTTTATATCGATTAGAATTCTTCGGCGCTGAGTTATTCTAGCCTTTAGGTCTGTTTAGTCCCACTTCGGTTAAAGCCAGCTTGCGCGGGTTAACATGTGAAGCCATTAAACTGTACTTAAAATCGATCAATTTAGAATTTATTCATTACCTTTTGATTTACGCCTAAAATGTTGGCTCCTCTAAATAAGAGTTGGTGCTGATTGTTAAGCTTATTGGAGTTAATAAAGGTTCTAAACACATTTCCTTTGATTTTGTAGTACTTTAAAAAACTTAGAATTTACTAACAGTCTTCCAAAGTGGCGTATATTTCATGTTAGCAAAAGATACACAACATTACATAGCAATATTATTTCCTGATAGAGAGCGGCCTTGAGCTATGTTTACTTTCCTTTAAATGTTTTCCTGTAGATTTGGCAATGTTGTAAATATTTTTTTTTATTTGCTTTCGTCTTTAATAAACAATAGGACAAAAAAAGGTAACATGGGAAGGTATTTGGAAAACGTAGACAGTCAATTATTAATAAGTTTACATACTTTATCATCGAAACTTAGTCAGTCCCAAATGATCCTAAGAAGGGAATTTATCTGTTTTTTACTGTCCTTAACGATTAGTTCATTTCAAGGGGTATGTATTTCCAAAAGCAATAATTTCAAATTGAATTTTTCAAATGAAATTATCTTCTTCGCAGTCCCAGAATATTTTCCCTAAGCAATCAATTTCGGGATTTAATGATAGGCCCTCATTTAATGATAGATATAACTTCTCCAAGTATTACCTGCTTTCACGAAAACTGTTCAAGGAAACAAAAAAAAGAGGTAAAAATATATACAACAAAAGATTCTCCATTTCCACGGGGATATTTAATCTTTTATTTAATGTGCTCCCAGGAAAATGGCAGAAATATACATTATACATTAAAGCAGCAAACAAATTATGTGTTTTTAAGCAGAAAAAAAGTAACAAAATTTTCTTTCAACTTCTATTTTTTTTTCCGATAGTCGAGCAATTTTTTTCTATTATAAAAGCGAAGTTGGATGCCAAAAAAAAAATAGCAAAAGAAATTATAATATATTGGAAAGAAAAATTAAATAAACAAAATTTATTTCTAAGGAAAAGCTTTTATTTAAGCATTGAAATTAGAAAACTAAGCATTTTTGATTTAGAAAAACGAAATAATTTTAAAATATAATTCCACAAAAGTCTTTTAAAATGCACTTATCTGCTATTTTTAGTTTTTAAATATGGGACTTTTTATACTATGTATTACAATTCTACTATCAAATACCATGAGAAAGTTTTATCGTCTTTTTTCCTTTGAAGTTCCTTTGTACTTCGTTTCATAAATTATAATTTTTCTGCTGATATTTGTCATTATCGGTCAGTTAATGATAAATGATTTTAATATATTCATATTTTTTGTAAATTGAGTTTTATTTCTTTATACAAGCAAGCATTTCTTTATTTCCTTCAATGATTCAGTAGAAGAAAATGCTAATGAAGATTATTGCGAAGATATTTTATACACTTAAGTGCAACTGAATCAGCAGAGAGTTATTGCTTCTTTTGGCATGATAGTAACTGTCACACGTTTAATATAGATTCCGTAAAACTACAGAATTCTTCCAAAAGTATAGCTTTCCAAACATCTTCGTGAGTTTCCCATCAATCAGTGAAGGACTCATGTGATGTATCATGTACTCACACACCTTTTTCTAGAGTATCCCAAACATGCTCAGTGGAATTTATCCCAGATTTAAGGGGATTATTTTGTCATGAAGGATTTTGGAGAATATTCTTCGAACCGGATGGTAGGCAAATGAGATGTGTGATTAAAAACACGTGTCTTGCTGGTGCAGCCCATTTCCATCCAAATAACAAAAAGTCTGATGTGTACACCACGTGGCTTCCTCGTACAGAATATTAAATTATGCTGATTTTGCATTTCATTTAAACTTGTTGGATTGAATTAAATCTACTTCATCGATAGCGCATAATCACAATAGAATAAATACACTCTTTGAAATTCACTATATTTGTTTACCGTCGCTGGCGCTAGGTTCACTTAACAGCGTTACATCTCATTCATTTTATAATTCAGAATGCACAAAAATTATGTATATGATGTGAAGAATTATCTAATCGTTTCCACATGTTCTATTCAAATCTGTTCACGAAAACTGTTCAAGGAAACAAATGGGAAGGTATTTGGAAAGCGTAGATAGTGAATTATTAATAAGTTCACATACTTATTAATAATTCACTGTCTACGTTTTCGAAATAACAAAGCAATTATTATAGAAATGCCAAATAATAAATCTAAAACGATGTATAAAAGAAATTAAACAAACAAACAAACCAAAAAAGAAGCAGTTTTTCACATGCGATTTAGTAATTCTCATTCAATTAATTCAGTTTTCACTTCGCGACAAGGAAAAAATTCATTAAAAACTCAAAATAGCTATATTAAAAATTACGAAGTAAATCTTAAATATTTATTTCCTCGAATAAATTCCAGAACGGATTACGCATGATTTAATTCGCAATAATAAAAGAAGGCATTGTCTTTTGTTGCGAAGCTTAGTTTCTCTACATTGGCAACAAATCCGCTATTTTGCGAAGTTTCAAATGTAAACAAATATGGCCGCCATGCGAAAAATCATCAGGCTTAGCCGCACTTACACAGCTTTTAAATTGTTGATAATTCTACAAATCTTGCATACCATTCAATTTTACTAAAGGCATAAAAATCTTAACCGGAAGATAAGAACAACATAATTCAATCGTTTTTAAAGCGAAAAATGCACAATTTACCAATCAAACTGAGCCCACTGAGCCGAGTAACAGAGACTTTTGTGCAGCCGATTGCACCCAAAATAGGAGGTGCACATCTACATGTTATAGGAATCCTTTATACAAAATTTCAACTCCCTGAGGATACTCGTTTTTGAGTTATGCGTTAAAGTAATTTAGCCTCAAAAGTGGAAAGTTTCTTGGAGATAATACAATGAAAGTAGGCTGTTACAAAGTAGGCTGTTAGTTAGAATATAAATTCTAAATAAAAGTAATTAAAATTAAATTTAAAAGCCTATAACTTGCGCTAAAGCTGCAAAGAAATAAACCAATAATTTATAATTAGGAAACTTTCCATATATACCATCTCCAAGGCACAAAAATCCTATTTAAAACCATAAAATTTTTAGTTAGTATTTAAATTAGTATTTACTAGATCTCCTTTGCTTTAAAACATAAAAATCTGTAAAGAAAGATCCTTAATCACAAAAATAGCAAAATCAAAAGTAAAAATTTTGAAGTATTGAAAAAGTAGCTATTGTCATTGATCATAGATTAATGGACTTTTCAAGGAGAATAAACCAATCCACTATCAATAAAGAACAACTAAAATTAAATTAGAATGTTTCATCTTTCTTCCAAGTAAGGACCAAATTATATTTCTGCAAGAGCCAAATCATAAGTCACTAAACAATACTCAATCAACAAAAAGACACTAGTCCATTAAAAACGAAACAAACCTTAATTAAATTAGTAAATAACCATTTAAATTAAAGTTGGTCATGAGGCGACCCTCCCCTTTGACAGTTAGCCCTAGTGTGCTTTCCCGTAATCTCAGTAAAGCAAACCAAACAAAACCATATTCCTTCTCTTCATTTAGTACACATAGTGCAGATTATATTCAGTATATATAGTACATATAGTAATACGTGCAGATTCACCATGCCCCTGTAAAATACCAGACATGAGCCGAACAGCGTGAAATGTTTGATTGGACGTTAGGTTATTGAAAAGTAAGCGTCGTTTGCGGGAAAGAAATACAATACAAAGGGGCGTAGCATTTTATCATTATACCACTGTACTGTAAAAGTCCCATCGATGACTACCAAAGAGTCCGGTTTAAAATTAAGTGGCAATCCAGACTACAGCTCCCTGTTGTTGGCCCATGCTACTTTTCACAGTAAAGGTAAGATCCCTGGATGTCTCCAGGCACGTCCTCGGAGGCTGATCGGGCTCGTTTCAAAGCAGGACTCATCAATGAGCACTAATCGTCTACAGTCAGTGCAGTTCCAAGTCCCTGGTGTAAAGTAATTGGCATTGGATAACTGCTTTAAAATATTTCATAACTAGCGAAAGTACCCGATGCCAGTTAAGTTAGATTGAGAGTAATGTATCTAACAACAGAAAGAACGATACCGCTGTAATCCTTCTATAATAACGATGCAAAAAATAAGATTCATAGTCATACATTTTTCAGTCTTATGCGATATGGAACCCAGATAAAAAATTTCGATAGAAAAATAAACTCATTCTCTTTCATTATATCAGCAACAATGGCACGCCGTTTTTAATGATTTTCGTCTTTCTAACCAAAGAGTGGTAAAAACTCAAATTCCATCCAATGTTTCACTATATTCATTTTTAGTCGATTAAATGTGGCCAAACATTGATCGTAATCGATCAGAAATCAATAACCCGAACAAACAAACAAAACAAACACACAGACATTCTTCTTTATACACTGAAGTGCCACTGAATTAGGGATAGCAAGGGCTATGCAAATTGTGTAGCGTTGCGCATCATTTATGCGTAAGTGAGGGCGTTGTAGTAACTGCATATATAGTGCGTGCTGTGATTGTTCTGAATTAGTTGTTGGAATTCCCAGTATGGGTAAACTGCCTGATTTTCGACGTCTTCGATCGAGGACAAATCGTAGGTGAATGACGCATAGGCCATTCAATTTCCAAAATCATCAGACAGCTAGGATTTTCAAGGTTCACAGTGTCAAGAGTATACCAAGAATACATGGATGGTGGACAAAAAACTAGCGATCTGGCAAACTGCAAAGGAGAATTAGCCTTGACAGTTCGTGGTGAGAGACGGCTCAGGCGTATTAAACGTAGCGAGCGAAGCCAAACATTAGCTCAAATTCCCACCCAGTTGAACGACGGTGCCAGTCGTACACTCAGTAAACGGACTGTGCAACGCTCGCTTCACCGTATGGGTTTCGGGAGCCGTCGACCTACGAGAGTACCATTGTTCAATTGTACCATCGGGCTGCCCGTCTTACCTGGGCAAGACATCACAGAGACTGGAGTGTAGAAGACTAAAAACAAGCAGCATGAAGTGATAAGTCTCGATTCCGTCTACTTAACGCCAACGGGAGGCTGAGAATATGGCGTCAGGCTCACGGGGCCATGGATCTTGCATGCCAGGTTGGAACTGTAAAGGGCATGGTGGCTCAGTCATGGTCTGGGGTGTTTTTTCGTGCCACTGTTTGGGATCTTTGGTGCGTGTACCAACCTCCCTCAATGCAATTCAGTGCGTAGAGTTGCTGGGTGATCACCTCCATCCGTTTATGCTGTTCTGTTATCCTCACGGTAACGGAGTTTTCCAGCAAGACAACTGTACCTCTCACAAGTCCAGGTTGGCTACTGGCTGGTTGGATGAGCATTCCTCTGACTTCTAGGTCACCTAGTTGGCCACCTAGAAGCTCAGACTTAAATCCTATTGAGTGTCTTTGGGATGTTTTGGAACAAGGCGTGAAAGGCCATCACACAGCTCCAACGAACCTTACTGAATTATGAACAGCTTTAGCCAATATTTGGCAAGCCATTCCCGTGGAACGTTTCAAGAAACTTTTTGAATCTATGCCTCGTCGTGTGGCAGCTGTTATCGAGGCCAGAGGAGGCCCAACTTGTTACTAAACAGGTATCCCTAATTCAGTGGCATTTCAGTGTATATATAGATTTTGTAATCGTAAAGTTTGTTTATAACAAACTTTACGATTTGAAAAAGCCAGCAGTAGTAGCACTTTTTGAAATAAAAATTTTTATATTCAACGTGCGAGACTGTTGCCACTCGGAAAAATGAGCGCTTTCAGAGTTTTTAATTAATATTTCGGCTGATTAAAGTTGTACGAAGATGGGAATAGTCGAAACGGCTTCCCACGAATTTTTGGAACCGGGAACAATGTATTTAATGCTTTTCAATGATATTTTTATTTCGTCGTAAAACTTATAAATTTTTTAATAAATTCTAGAATTTGAAAGCGAGCAGTGGCAACAACTTTTGAAATGCAGCAGATTTTCATCTCCAGCTTACGAGACTGTTGCCAGTCGGAAAAATGAGGGCGAAAATTATCGTTTCTCTGAGTTTTTAATTAATATCTCTGATTTTAGCTACTTTTTTTTTTTTGAAAAAAGTGAATGTCAACCTTTTCCAGGACCCAGAAAAGAATTGTAGAAAGTTTGGTGACGATAGCCATAGTAGTGACTGAGTTATTAGCGAACAAACAAACATACTTTCTTTATATATATATAGATAGATAATAATAAAATTACTTTAAAAATAATTATATTCATTCTCAAAAAGATAATATTTAACTATTCTTATATGAAAGGGTAAAATGAACAATTATTCGGTAAAATATATTGCACATGTTTCTGAACCTGTACTTTCTCACTACGCATTCTAATCTTTACATCAGTAATTCATTACATAATTATATAAAATTCATTCACCATCATTTCAGATTAATATTTTTCTGTATGTTCTATTTTGTTCATTACACTACCAATAACTTTTATCATTGTTATTTAATTTCATAAATCATTAACATTTTAATACTGTTTCGAGCTACGGGATTGTTGTGTTTCTTTAAACATCCGCTCCAGAAAGGCAGAAAGAAATTGACAATTTATTATAAAAACTCACGACATACAGTACAATAAGTAGTTGTAAATAGTTATAAACAGCTCAAGTAGATAGATCATCGTACTTAACACACAAGGTCGTCGCCATTTCTCGAAATCATTTGGAGTAACTTGTAATGCGTGATTCAGCTAATTCGCTTTCATCTGTTAAATCCTATCGTTTAGGGCAGGCCGATTCCTAATGGATAAAAAGCCCACAAAGCTGACAATAACTTGATAAAATTTATTTTACCAAAAGAACCACTTTACATTTCTGGAACTTTCCCCCAAAACACTCGTAGAGCTCTCCTTAATATAACAGAACACATTCAGTAGCTACCACTTCAAAATTTTAAGAACGTTAGACACAACACAATGCAAAGTGCATCTAAAAAGCGAAACTCTCACCGAGAACTCTCAGTACTCTGAACTCAGCTTTGAAGTGAACTCAGAACTCATGCTCTTTGCCCTTCATATACAGTTTTCTCCAGAGAAACTTGTATTACCTTCGATTCCTCGAAATTGCTGAAAGGCATACACAATTACAGTTACATACAGCCAGATACAGTTACATACGCATTGGGCCAATTACACTTATACAAGGACTGACTCACACTGTTAAGGACAGATGAACAAAACTAAAAGTTTCTTTTTGGTCCAACTCGACAGAATGACACTGAAGGTGAAGAAACTAATTCAATCAGTATTCTGCTAAGTTTCAAATGTAAACTAATATGGCTGCTATGGCAAACAAATTAGGCTTAGCTGCAATTAAACAACTTTTAAATTGTTGATAATTCTACAACTATTGCTTGCAGATTAACTAAAGGCATAAAAACTTTAACCAGAAAATAAGAATAATATAATTCAATCATTTTTAAAGCAAAAAATGCAATATTTACCAACACATAAGAAATAACAAACTGTGCTCACGAACTTGAATAACAGAGTGGGTATATATATATATATATTTGGTGTGGCCGATTGCAAACAAAAAGGGCGCTGTACAACTACATTTTATAACAGCCCTATATACAAAATTCTAACGTTCAGAGGCTATTCATTTTTGAGTTATGGGAAATACATACATATGTACGTACAGGCGTCACAAACAATCTCCTCTAAATCCCTTTAAATCCTTTTTGCAATCCGTTTTCGAAAAAAAGAGTCCTTTATTCTGCCCTTACGTACAGATGTCTGGCAAAAACATCGTCAAGTTGCATTCGATAGCTGTCAAAATGAATATTTTCTTTGAAATATGATACCCGAAATTTTCGCGATTACATTGCTTCCTTTACTGCGTACAAAGAAGTAAAAAAGTTAGCATAAAATAATTTCATAAATGTTTTAGAAATTAGACAAGTTTGAATTTTATAAATATCATAATTCAAAAATTTTTCGTTTTGTCTAAATTTACTTATGTTTCAAAGAAAATAAGATAATAAATAAATCCCCTTTATTACTCTAGTGCCTGCATTTCGATTTTACCGGTAAACGTAGATCGTACAGAAATTAAGTAAACTACCTACTTTACTAGGTATCTTTTGGCATTGATAAAATTTTGAAGCGAAAAGTGTATTTTAACTGAAAGAATAAAATGAACAATATTATAAGCTTAAGCAATTAGTTGAAGGAGCGCATGCAAAAACTTGATGGCTTTTGAGCTGAAGAATCCGTAAATAAAAATGATGCATTTCGTGCTTAGAGAATATTTGCATGCTCACTGATTTTATGATTGAGCATTTTTATTGAAAATTGAGTTTTTATTGAAGACATTAATGACGCGAAATATTCTGAAGTAATTGACTTTTTATTCGCAGTATTTTACGATTTTTTAGAGGAAATAAATATTTTTACGCTCTATTAATTTAATTATGCTTGAAGGAGATTTTAAATTTTTCAAGTATGTATTGTAATGACCTGAAGTTACTAAGCGAAGAATTACTAAATTTTAAAAAGTTATTGAGCACCTCCGAGTAGTATTTTTTTCCCTTTCCGTTCGCTAAAAGAGGCAAAGAAGAGGCATAATTGTAATAGCTGGAATCCTCTGGTATTTTTATTTCGCTGAAAAATAAAAATGCGAGCATTTTCTGGAAGCTATGGTTTATGCACCGTACTTATTTGAAAGTTTCATGCTATATCATTTCTAAAATAAGCTTTCCTGCCAAACCCAATATGCTTATAATACTACTATAAAATACCGACTTAAGTAATTTACTAATTAACTTTAAGAGAATTGATTTTTAAAAAATGTATCTGCGTCTTGTGTTTCTAATTTCAAAAATGCTTCTCTATTTTGGCTAACAGTTTATTAAAGTTTTGTATATAGCTGCGAATATCAACTGCAAGCATCTGTCTAAGGGCATATAGGTTGCAGAAGACAGTTTTCTATACGATATAAGGTGTTTCTCCAGCCTTCTTAGCGTGCATTCGTGGTGTAGTATTCAGCACACTCGGCGCGTATTTAAGAGGCCCGGAGAAGGCATTTGCTCATTTTTTCAACTTCCAGTATCAAAATAACCCAATAAATCTGCAGTGGCACCCGAACTAAAAGAAGGTGGTGGATGATGATTCTCCCCCACCTTTCGGTGATTGGGCCCTCTAATCCCCAGTCACCCTTTAAAAGGGGGAGTATATAACATATTTCTCCCGCCATCTTACATGCTTTTGTGGTGTACTTGTCAGCACGCTCGGCACGTATTCCCGGCGAGTTCCGGCGGTTCGAGTCCCGGCCAGGGCATTGCTCATTTTTCATATCTCCTGCTTTCAAAAAATACCTAATGTCTTTAATACGACAGCAAAATGATTAAAAAGAAATTTGCCAAAGTGGGTTAAATATCCACATTTTTGCTTTTTTCATCTTTTATTAACTTGGGCACTTTTTAAACATCTAACCAATTAAATCAAATCCTCAAATTACATACATAACTGCTGGATAGACATCACGCATAAACGTAAGACATCTTGTTCTCTAGAATCCCGAAGAGTTTCCTGAAAAAGAAAAGGAAGTCTAAAGAAGAAATGTTTTCCGTTCTTCAGAATTTCACACTGGGATAAGACGAGACGAAGATTAAACAAATCAGTTATCATTTAACAGGGTTAGAATCTGTTATGACGTCATTTGTCAATTTTTTTTTTCATTTTGTTCATTTGGTGCCCTCCTGCAAGTCCGTTGAACTGACGCCCTTTTTAGAAGATGGTTCATTTCCTAATAGTTGTGAGACTGCTGTCGCTTGTGAGAGAACGTTTTCATTTGATTCATGGAATGTTTTTTCGAAATGCCACCCAGACGGAAAATTGGTTAGTGACTCTGACTCCCGTACAGAAGGGCCCGGGTTTGAATCCCGGATAAGGCGTGGATTTAAATAGTCTGTCCTCTCACAGTAGGCAATAGTGGCTCGCCTATTAAATGCCTTCATAATAAAGTGAGCACTGCTTCCGGCTGTAGTAGTGACTGACGGCTCTAACGGCTAGTGCCTGCCATTGAAAAAAAAAAGAGAGCAATATATTTTCTTGAAAAAATACTTTCATAATTGCATTCATAATTGCAATGAAATAATACGGCCAATCTCTATAGTTAAAATACCGTGTGAGTTCCGAAAGAAATGTATTGCGGATTGCTCCTTACATACACTGGTGTGCAAAACTTACGCAACAATGTAAATTTTAATCAAATAGCCATGAAATTCCGACAAAGGGGTCCTTGAGATCAGTACAATGAACACGTAATTCAGTAGAAAAGTCATGTGTATGCAAATGTTAGGAACAAAACATCACAGGCGATGTGAGCGTACGCAAAACGCGTGCGGCTGACTCTCTCACCTCAAGACTACAATAAAAGGAAGGACAAAGGAGCAATTAAAGACATTTGCTGCAAGTGCAAATGAGCTCTTTCGTGAAATATGGCTAGAAGAAATCACCTGGATGACTTCACTCGTAGAAGAATGATCGGAAAGCTGAAAGAGGGGCGTAGTGTGACTAGTGTAGTTCAAGAGTTCGGAATCAACAAAAGTGTTATTTCACGCGTTTGGAAAGCCTACCAAACCATAGTTACAGATGTTAGAAAGGTTTGTGGTTGCCGCCGCAGGAAAACAACTGCAGTGGATGACCGATATAACGTCCTAGAGGCGAAAAGAACACAAAACCAGTCAGCAAGCGCCATAGCTCAGAACCTGTGTACAGCAACTGGGTGGCAAGTATCTCAATTTACTGTGTCCACATGCCTTCACAAAGGTGGACTATTCTCCCGCCGTCCTAAGCGCTGCATCCCTTTGAAAGTTGGCCATCGGCGCCACCGTTTAGAGTGGTGCAAGGAGCACAAAATCTGGACAACCCATCAATGGAGTCGTGTCCTCTTTACGGATTAGAGTCGTTTTAACGTCACAAGCGATTCTCAAAGCCAGTGATTTAGAGAGGTCGGGACACGGTTTGATCCCAGTAACATCACGCAAAGAGACCGTTACATTCGTCCTGTAGTTCTCGTCTGGGGAGGCATTATGCTGAATGAGCTCCACGTTTTCGACAGAAGTTCTGTAACTGGAGATCGCTATTGTCAGTAGGTGATCTTTCCTCATGTGCGTTTATTTCGATATGCCACTGGAGCTGACTTCGTTTTTACGGATGACAATGCACGGCCACACCTGACTCCTGCTGTTGAGAAGCTACTGGAAAATGAAGATATCACTCAAATGGATTGGCCAGTGCATTCCCCTGATTTAAATCCCATAAAATATGTGTGGGATGCTTTCTGGAGACACCGTGCGGCACCATTACATCCTCCGGAGAACACCCAACAACTGAAACAGATGCTGATTGAGGAATGGGCACTCTTACCTCAAGATCTGTTGGACAATCTGGTGCTGAGTATGGCAGACGGTGAGAAGCAACCATTGCAGTAAGGGGAGGGCATATCCTACACTAAGCAACATCTGCTTGTTGTTCTTCTTCTTGTACAGACAATCATGTATAAAGATTACATGAGTTCAGTAAAGCCTTTTCTGGTTTGTTTCCATCCTGGATGCATTGTATTAATTTCTTAGTAACTATGCTTTCGTCATAGTTTAAATACAAAATGCTGTCTCTCATTTCTGAATTTCATGTCTCTCAGATGATTTCTCGTGGAGTTACGGCAAAAAGAACACCTCTTGCCTAAGTTTTGCACACCGGTGTATTTTCTCCTATAAACATAATTCCGATTTTCATGCGTCTATGAGAATGTGAGGCCTGAAACCGTTTGGTGTCACTTTTCATTCAGTTTATGCTTGCATTTGTATAAAAAAGGGCATTATGTTCATGGAAAAGTGTTACCAAAGTTCCACCTGCTTTTACTCAGATATACACTCACGTTTGTGAAAATTGCAACACCATGAAGGACTTACGCAAGTGAGCTGAAATTTTCAGGAAATGCAAAGTAGCGCATGATATGCAAATGATTAGAATTGCAAATCCGTAGCGCATGCGTATGCTGAGCAGCGCCCTCTGAACGGCTGATGGATCCGAATAAATAGACGGCTGTAGCGAGGCGTGTATGGTTATCGGTGGTTATCTGCTAGTGGTAAACGTTAACTCAATCTGTACTTATGCCTCGTCGACGAAAGAGAGCGAGATTTGAACAACTTACAGAGTTTGAACGAGGGAGAATCATCGGCCTTCGTGAAGCTGGATTGTCGTATCGTGCAGTAGCCTCTCGTGTGCAGGGTAACAGCAGCACAGTGATGCGCGTTTGGAAGCAGTGGACGGACGAGTGTCGGACAACTCGGAAATCCGGGAGTGGACCCCGAAATGTGACGTCAGCTCGCGATGATAGACACCTGGTCCGCATGGCGCGGACGGACCGTACAGCTTCCTCTAGACAATTGGCAGCACTGTGGTCAATAGCTACAGGTGTTTCATTGTGTGCTTCATCAATTCGTAGACGTCTGCTGCAGTGTGGACTGCGCGCACGGACTCCTTTATACAGGATCCCCCTAACGCACGACCATCGCCGCCTGCGGCTACAATGGGCCAATCAGCATAGAGACTGGCGTGCTGATTGGCAGCATGTCGTGTTTTCTGACGAATCCCGCTTTAATTTGTGGTACCATGATGGCCGCATTCGTGTCAGACGCTATGCCGGTGAACGCCACCTTCCGGAGTGCATTATCGAACGCCACAGTGGACGAACACCCGGAGTTATGGTCTGGGGCGCCATAGCATATCATAGACGATCTCAATTGCTACGAATTGTGGGCAATCTGAACAGCAACCGGTATATCCGTGAAGTTCTACAGCCCGAAGCTGTTCCCTTCCTTCAAAGCTTGCCAGGCGCTGTATTTCAACAGGACAATGCCCGCCCTCATACTGCTCGGATTGTTAAATCCTTCTTTGCAGCGCAGCAGGTACAGCTTCTTCCTTGGCCTGCGTGTTCCCCGGATATGTCGCCAATTGAACATGTGTGGGATGTCATTGGTCGGCGTCTTGCTCGTGATCCTCGTCCTGTTGCGTCTGCAGACGAACTTTGGGTACGCGTACAAACGATATGGAATGCTCTTCCTCAGTCAGACATTCAAACTTTGTTTGACTCCATGCCACGTCGTGTAGCAGCACTTATTGCGGCGCGTGGTGGCCACACAAAATACTGATTCTGATCTCTTGTTCTTGTTTGTTTGCTTTGAACATTTAATCATTTATTTGTACCACTACCACTCAACTGTGTATTAAATTGCATTCAATTATGACGATTCCTTCTTGGTGTTGCAATTTTCACAAATGTGAGTGTAGATTCTTAGTGCAGAATGGCAACATTGCGTCAAAGCACTTGATAGAAGAATGTAAAGCACCTGGACAGAGAAGTTAAATAATACGTACCAAAATGAAAGACTCTGTGCAAAAACCAATTGCAAGACTAATTCAAAAGCATTCATCGGAAAAAAAAAAGATCTACCATAATAATGAAACACATGGAACGCAGAATATAAAGGCAGAACATATGAATGAAGATGATGAAGTCCACCGATTATTACTTCCTTGTATGAAGTAAAAAGGAAGTATTGTAATCACGAAAAATTTCGGGTATTATATTTCAACGAAAATATCCATTTTGACCGCTATCGAATGCAATTTAACGGTGTTTTGTGGTATCATCTGTTCGTAAAGACTAAATAAAGAACTCCCCCCCCCAAAAAAAATTATAAAACTGATTTAAAACGGATTCTGTAGAGATTTTTTTCGTGGCGTCTGTGCGTACGTATGTGTATGTACGTATCTCACATATCTCAAAAACCAGTAGCCTCAGAGCTTTCAAATTTTATATATAGGACTGCTATAACATATAGACGTCCACCTCCTGTTCTATTATCAGTGATCTCCTATTTTGGTTGCAGTCGGGAGCACCAAAAGTATATAAATATATATATATATATATATCCACTCTGTTACTAGGCTCAATGAGCTCAGTTTCCTTTTTCTTACATGTTTTTAAATTCTACATTTTTTGCTTTAAAAATGATTGAATTATGTTGTTCTTATCTCCCGATTAAGGTTTTTATATCATTAGTAAATCTGTATGCAATATTTTTAGAATTATCTACAATTTACAAGTTGTTAGGTACGGCTAAGGCTATTTTTTTGTCATAGCAGCTATATTTGTTTACATTTGAAAGTTAAGAGAATAGTGGATTTGTTGTCAATCTAGAGAAACTAGTCATCGCGACAACAAAGTAACTTCTTTTATTACTGTGAATTAAATTATGCTTAATCCATTCTGGAATTATCATTGACGTTATTAAATTATCCCATATATTGACTCAGCATAATGTCCACAACAAATTAAAACAGTTTTTACGCCTTCAATGTATTTTTGTCGAGTGAGACTAAATGTAAACTTCCAGGTTTGTGCACCGAAAAATCAGTCTTCTTCCACGCTGGCCGAATTGCTTGTTTTTGCGTAGAAATTCTAGTTTTAATTGTAATTTTTTTATTTATTTTAACTGTATTTGGTGTTTTACGTTTTTCTATATCTTTCAATTTTTAATACAGATATTTGAGTTTTTATGTATTTTTCCTTTGTTGCAAAGGGAGAACTGAATTAATTGAATGAGAAATATATCTCTGAGAAATTCGAGGAAATAAGTTGAAATGAAAGGCAGGATAAAAATACGTATAATTTAGTATTCCGTACAAGGAAGTCATGTGGTAAACACATCAGATTTTTTTCTCTTGTGAAGTGAAACATATGGGAAAAGGAAAATAACTACATTTCAACTGCAAGGATGCCAGCCACATAAAACTGCAGGCACACAGAATCATTATTCTCAAACAACTTATATAATGGCAGAGAATCTTAGATAGGGAAATTATTGACTTAAATAGAACGATATGAAATTTTCACCCAGTACGAAATTTAAATGCTGAAAGTAGACGAATAGACAGGACTACCTGCGATACAGAATGAACACAAAGAAATTAGTCCGTCCTTATCAGTTAAAAAGAAAGGCAACATATTTCAGTGACTTAGAGCAATAGATTTCCTTTTTACTTCCTTTCACTTCCTTTATTCAGTATTTTTCGCTTACAAATTTTAAATAAAAATTGTTTCCGTATTGTATTTTAAGGTAATTTTAAATACTATTTTCTGTGTTTGTCATCTGAAAGTTTGACTTTAAATCATGTTTGTTGTAAGTATCAGAAAAAAAGGGGGCTCCTTCGCCAAAAAATTTTTAGGCCAAAATAGTTTTTGGGTAACGAGGGGAAACTTAAAACTTTCTGAAGAGAAACAGTAGAAAATAATTTAAGAATATATATATATATCGCCTTTCCTCAAATGACTCACATATTTCAAAATTAATTCACACATTCTGAGAAAAACGTTTGGAAAGGAATTCAAAGAAAGGGACTACGGCTATCTTGCATAAAAATTTCGTTAATGATTAGGAATACCGTAGGAACTGCGACTGTAACTTTGTAAGAATATGCATATCCTTACGCAGTCACAGTTCCTACAAAGCTGTGGCTTAAATACCTCAAATAGGAAACTTATATTTTCGTCATATTCTGCAACATTTGTGCAGTCTAACGAGAATCAGAATTTGTGCATATGTGAATTCCATTTCCGTAGCTGAAATGGAAAAATTCTAATCTAAAGGAATTTATATAAACTACATCTACATAGCATCGAAATAAATTTAAGTCCACGTATGTTCGCGTCCAGTCAGTGATAGCGGAAAGAAATAAAAGATCATGAGGTATTAATTTCGAAGTCAAACACACAAAAATCAGCGTTATATTCCCAAATTTTCACAGGACTACTTTCGATGTTTTTACCGAACCACCATGATCAACTGCCAAAGCGCAAATGAATGCGATAAGATAAGAATGGCTGAACAGGAGTTAAGCTACCTGCGCTATCTATTGATGAAACAAGAAAACTAAAATATAATTTCCCTAAAGGCTGAAGGTAAAGATGGCTTTGAATTAGAATCATTAACTAGAACAGAAAGACTTTGAACTAGACATTAACTAGAACAGAAAGAAAGAAACGCCTTTAGAAAATCTATAAAGTATTTCTCCCGCCTTCTTCGCATGCCTTCATGGTGTAGTGGTCAGCACGCTCGACGCGTAACCGAGAGGTCCGTGGTTCAATTCCCGGCGAAGGCGTTGCTCATTTTTCAACATCCCTGCTTCGTAATAACCTAATGTCTCTACACTGGCGCCCGAACTAAAACGGTGGTGGATGATGATTCTCCACCACTGCAATTTGGCGATTGGTTCCCCAAAACCCCAGTCGCCCTTTAAAAGGAGGAGTATATAAGGTATTTCTCCCGCCTTCTTCGCATGCCTTCGTGATGTAGTGGTCTGCATGCTCGACGCGTAACCGAGAGGTCCGTGGTTCGATTCTCGGCGAAGGCGTTGATCATTTTTCATGTCTCCTGCTTCGTATTATCCTAATGTCTCTACAAATCTAATTGACCAATGGAAAAAGTTTTTTGAATAATTTTGGCTGCAGAAAAATTGAAATGTGATTTTCGGCCCACGATCTTTGCCTTCAAACTTTAAGGAAATTATATTTTTCTTGTTTCATCAATGGATGGTGACAGTAGCTTAACTCCTGTCCAGCCATTCTTATCTCGCTTATTTGCGTTTTGGCAGCTGAAGATGATGGTTCGGTAAAAACCATCGAAAGTAGTCCTGTAAAAATTTGAAAATATAACGCTGATTTTTGTTGTTTGACTTCGAAATTAATATTTCTTCTTCATGTTATTTTACCTTAATCATGAGGTAATTTTTCATCGGAGAACATTTGATCCAAATTTGGATATTGATGGGATATACGCTTAAATTTCTGTTTCTTGTTTAAGATTATGTTAATGATGTGCTCTTTTCCTACCCTTTTAAGCTGAAATTGTTTATTAAAATAGAGAAATACAGCATAATATATATCTTAGAGTATTACAAAAGATGTTTCAAATTCCTTATTAATTAAGGAAAGCACCGCAGGTGATGAAAAAAACTCCTTGCAGTTTTTAAAATGACTTATCGAAATTAAAACACAGTTAGTGTCTTTGATTATTTAATACAAGATGTTGATTTAAATTGCACAAAATCTCAATTCTTTTAATTAATTAGTTAGTGATATTCGCCATCAGGTAGAAGACGTCCACCAATATAACTAATCTGATTGCCGGGAATGTAATTCAAGAAAAGGTCTTGCCTCAAATAGTATAAATAAATTTTGTAACTGGCCGATAACTTCGATTGTGCCATCTGCGTCATCGAAGAGGATATTGGTATTGCTTTTTACTATATTTGATACATTGCTTCAAACTTTATTGTGTTTGGTACTTTCAAAGCTGTTGCCCTGTCAGATGAAAACTTTAATAAAATGCGGACATAACGCAAGGTAAATAAAAAGAGATACAATTTTTGAGAAGGATAAAATTTCTTTCTAAAAATACGTAACTAGTTCAGGTTTTACAGACGTTCTCTGCATTATGTAATCTGTAATAAGTAAAGTGCAGCATTTGCAACTAAACAAGTTTAATAAAACTTTAAAAGCCAAAATTATCAGAAAATAAAATTTAACTCAGAATAGAATAAAATTTCTCAAGCGAAATGTGTAGTAGAATTTACACATTATATATTGTATTCTTACTTTCCTCGTGTATTATTAGCCCAAAGGAGCGTTAGCTCAGAAGGGTTATTAATTCTGTTTTGGCATTTTGCGTTGATTCACTATAAACGGCGAATCACTTTTGAAATTGTTGCCACCAAACATTACCGCCCTGTTTTATATTTAAATAAATTAAATAATGAAGAATCTGCATAAATGTATGTATATTTCTCGCACTCTCATAAAACGGCGGTACCTAGGGCCATCCATTTTGATAACGTACGTCTCCAGCCGAATATAGGCATCTGGAAGTCCGAATTCGGAATTAGTTTTATTATAAATTTCATATTTTATAGAGCATTTATGAGTCTTTGGTTAAGAAACTCAACGATTTCAAAGCGAACAATAGCAGCACTGTACGGGGAAAAAAACATTTCTAGCTCCACCACGCGAGATTGTGTATCGGAAATTCTAAAAATATGCTCTTTTAAATATTTTACGATATTGCTCTTGGATTGAATTTTATGGTTTAAGTGCGAAGAACATGATATTTAATAAAATAATGGTAACCCACAAAACATTTAAAAAAAGGCTTCTTTGGGCATAATATAAAATCTGAAAGCTTTCAGTTTTTATTTTTTTTCCTTGGCCACTGTGCTTTTAAAATTTTATTTGGACGCATGTAGAGGAATAAATCTTCAGAGCCTCTAAATGAGGCGTAATGTTGGATTAGTGTAATAAATTTTAAATCAAATAGTTTTTTATTTTTATAAATGTAAGAAGATAAGAAACTACCACTGACATTATATATTGTATTCTTACTCTGTGAATCCTAGTGTATTATTAGCCGAAATTAGCGTTAGCTCAGAAGGGTTATTAATTCTGTTTTGGCATTTTGCGTTGATTCACTATAAACGGCGAATCACTTTTGAAATTGTTGCCACCAAACATTACCGCCCTGTTTTATATTTAAAGAAATTAAATAATGAAGAATCTGCATAAATGTATGCATGTTTCTCGCACTGTCATAAAACGGAGGTACCTAGGGCCATCTTATTTTGAATAACGTACATCTCCAGCCGAATATAAGCATCTGGAAGCCTAAATTTGGAATTCGTCTTATTATAAATTTCATATTTTGTAGAGCATTTATGAGTTTTTGGTTAAAAAACTCAACGATTTCGAAGCGAACAATGGCAACACTGTACGGGGAAAGAAAAACATTTTTATCTCCACCGCGCGAGATTGTGTATCGGAAATTCTAAAAATATGTTCTTTTAAATATTTTGCGATATTGCTGTTGGATTGAATTTTGTGGTTTAAGTGATATTTAATAAAATAATGGTAACCCACAAAACATTTAAAAAAAGGCTTCTTTGGGCATAATATAAAATCTGAAAGCTTTCAGTTTTTATTTTTGTTTCCTTGACCACTGGGCTTTTAAAATTTTATTTGGACGCATGTAGAGGAATAAATCTTCAGAGCCTCTAACTGAGGCGTAAAGTTTGACCAGTGTAATAAATTTTAAATCAAATAGTTTTTTATGTTTATAAATGTAAGAAGATAAGAAACTGCCACTAATATACAGGGCGTTTATAAAGTCCCGGACCCATTTTGATGTTTAATAACTCATAAAGATAGATTAAAATTAATAACATAAATGGTTAGACAGACTCAAAAGGTTTCATGACCCTTGTCAATGAACTTCCACGTGTGCTCCCTTCGTCGCACGGAGAATATCGAGTCGATATTCAATTTCACGCCAGGTACCGGCAAGCACGTCGGCACCCACAGAGGCTGTTGCGGTTGTAATTCTGGCTTTTAGGTCATCCATGTTCGACACTCTCCTCCTGTAAACGTTGTCCTTTACAAATCCCCAAAGGAAAAAGTACAGCGGCGTTATATCAGGAGATCTGGGTGGCGAAGGAATTGGACCTCCTCGCCCAATCCATCCTTCTGTAAAATGGTCATTGAAAGAACTACGAACGATGGTAACCCAATGAGGTGGTGCACCATCTTGTTGCAAAAAGACATGTGGCTGAAGCTCTACTAGTTGTGGAAATACGAAGTTTCTTTTCTGTAAAAAAGGAAGGCCAATGACTCGGTCGTGCATTAGTCCACACCACACATTAACCTTTGGGGAATCCCTTTGTGCCTCACGGTATTCATGGGGGTTTTCAGATCCCCATATGCGCAATAGTTGCCGAAAACAAAAGAGAGAAAAATGCAATTAATAAGCAGACGATATTTAGAAAAGTACAGATATTTAGACTGGAAAATGAAATTATCTGAAATTCACCACACGCGCAGACGATATTTACAAAAGTAAAGACCTGAAAAGGAAAATATATAAGTTATTCCATCAATAAATGCCATAAGTTTGTTTATATCTTCGTTATTTTATGAGTTATTAAACATCAAAATGGGTCTGGGACTTTATAAACACCCTGTATTTTAGTATAGAAATCACAGACATACAGCGCCAAACCATTAAATTTGAAAAGTACTCGTCATTTAAAGTAAAATACTTTTTGTTTCCTTCTCTTTACTTCTTACGAATATGTTAAGCTCCTTCATTAAGTATTCGACTCAAGTCTCATTGGTTTAAGTTTATTTTATTATGGCAAAGCACTCACGGTCTATTTGCCTTAGATGTCCTCGTGGAGGGCTTTCTAAGGGAAACTAGCTCGTATCCAGCTTACACATTGATGTTTCATTGAAAAAACAATTTGTTGGCAAAATATATTAAGAATAAGGAATGAAACACTTCTCAGTTAGGAACCTTCAAAAAAGTAAAATTTGTTTGAGTATAATAAATCATTAAATTTTGAATAAATACCTTTCTTCAAACCTGAGAATTCCATTGGCATACATTTGGGCACAAGAAAAGCGTGTCTTTATCAAAGAAAGTCTCAATTTGGGTTTGGTACGTGGTCTTCTAATCTAGCTTTCAGAAGGCACCTTTCTGTAATTCTGGTGCTGGCTGATACACCATGTTCTTCTCACATCGATTTTGATTGTGTGGATGATAATCTGAATCTTTTCAGATTCAATCTTATGAGTATCTTTTCTTCTCTTTCGCATAAAATCTTTTTACCCTCACATATGATTACATGTTTTTGGTGGCAAATTTTCATTTTATTAATATCTCGGTTTTTCCTCTCAGTTTCTCATCAAAATCTCCCTTATTACCCATTTACGCTCTTAATTCAGTAAAAAAAGTCTGAAAGCTTTCAGATTTTACATTATTCCCAAAGGGGCTTTTTTTAACGTTTTGTGTGTTACCTTTATTTATTAAATACCATGTTCTTTGCGCTAAAACATAAAATTCAATTCAACGGTAATATCCCAAAATAATTTTAAAATGAGTATATCTTTAGAACTTCCGGTACACAGTCTCGCGCGCTGGAGATGCAAATGTTTTTTTTTTCGTACTGTGTTGCCATTCCTCGCTTTGAAATCGTTGAGTTTGTTTATCAAAAATTCTTTAATGCATGACAAAATATGGAACAGATAATAAAACAAATTCCAAATTCTAAATTAGAGCTTCCTGATGCTCATATTCGGTGGAGGATTAAGTTATTCAAAATTGGATGGCTGTAGGTACTGTTGCTTTATCAAAATGCGAGAAACATATATAAATTTATGCAGATTCTTCATTATTTAATTCATTTAAATATAATACAGACTTTTTTTAACGTTTTGTGTGTTCGTTTAGGTTATCCCTTTATTTATTAAATACCCATGTTCTTCGCACTAAACCATAAAATTCAGTTCAACGGTAATATCGCAAAATAATTTTAAAATGAGCATATCTTTAGAATTTCCGATACACAGTCTCGCGTGCTGGAGATAAAAATGTTTTTTTTTTTTTTTTTTTTTTTAAAAAAAATTTTTTTTTTTTTTTTTTTTTTTTTTTTTGTACAGTGTTGCCATTCCTCGCTCTGAAATCGTTGAGTTTGTTAATCAAAAATTCTTTAATGTATGACAAAGTAGGAAATAGATATTAAAACTAATTCCAAATTCTAAATTAGTGTTTCTAGATGCTTATATTCGGTGTTATTCAAAATTGGATGTTCTTATGTTATTCAAAATTGGATGATTCTAGGTACCGTTGCTTTATCACAATGCGAGGAACATGTATAAATTTATGCAGATTCTTCATTATTTAATTCCTTTAAAGGTGGCAACAGTTTGAAAAGTGAATCGACGCAAAATGCCAAAACGAAATTAATAGCCCACCTGGGCTAACTCCCTTTGAGCTAATAACAATGCAAAAATAAGTGATCTAAGGATCAAAAAACACGAAACCTAAAAAACCTACAGTAAATTCAAATGAACACATAAGGTATTTTCTTCCTCCTTTCTGCATGCCTTCGTGGTGTAATGGTATCACACTCGGCGCGTATTCGAGAGAACCAGGTTCGAGTCTTGAAGAGGGGCAGTGCACATTTTTCATGTCTCTTGCTTCAAAATAGCCTAATGAATCTACAAAATATGAAAATTGATTACGTCAGAATATTAAATTTATTGTACTAGAGAAATAACAAAATATTGTTTAACTATTAAATTGAAATCAACCTGTTTGAAAAAATAAAAAAAACGCTGAATTTATTTAATTGCACACAATTAAAAACATGTTCAGTTTCTGCGTGGTAAATGAGATGTCACAAATTGCATTCACATAAAAAGTTTTTTGCTGAAACTAACTGCAGATTATGAAACTTTGGTGAATTATGCGGAACATGAGGAAGGAAAAAAAAATATTCATGATATTTTGCACAAGATTGAATATCATATTATGAAAACCCGCTGTTCTCCTGTTCTGTAACATAATGTAAACAAAGTTTTAATAGTGATTAAGAATTCAATAACAATAAGATGTTTCAAAATGTTATTAAGATTCATACGGATTACTTTATATGGCTATGTTTGTTACGCTAATGAGCAACGCATTTTTAAAGTATCGAAATTGATATGATAAAATAAAATATCGCCAGGGGCTGTCGTTTTACGGCATGCAGTGCCGTGTGAGGCATTTTTTGTTTTTTCTTTTTACGTGCTCCGCCCATAGACACAACACGGAAAGGCAGGGATGCCCCGTGGAGGTCTTTTAAAGAGAAACTGGCGTGTATCGACCTTACGTATGAGAAAAACCACGAAAACACCCATGCAACCAGCCCGTTTGCCGGGACTCGAACTCTGGACCGAATTACCAGTGTTCAGTGGATTTTACCGCTCGGCGCTAGTTGGCTCAGCCGCTGATTCGCCATAAATTTGAAACTGTGTAAAAAGAATTACTGTTTAACTCATTTTTATAGAAATCTGTATCTGCATGCCGTATATATGACAGCATCATAAATGGAATTATGTATTTCTCGAGGTCAAAGGGGAAACTTTATCCCTCCTTTTCTTCCTCAACGTGAAACGTTTGGCTAATTTGTCCCAATCTGCATGCTGTCTCAGCGTAGCTTTCAAGCAGGAAGGAATAAATGAATGTTCGTTATTTAGCACTGAATTTAGGGTAATTTATCTTGACGTTTTAGGCATTACTATCACGCAAAAGCTTCTCAGCTTGGAAGTTTACATTTAATTTTAAAGTTGTTTATTTAAAGTAGGCTTATTTCAAAGATGTGTGTTCTTATTTCTGGACATCTTTCATAATTCCGCATAATAATATATTTAAAGATGAGAAATTTGAAGCATATTTGATAACGAAACAGAGGCGCTTTTAAAGGATTTAATTGAATTGATATTTCGATTTTGATCGTGCTCTGAAGAATAAAAATTACGTAAAAAGGGTAAACATTAATTGTCATGTTCAGTAAATCTAAACGTAAAACCATAACACATATTCAAATCACACAACGCAAGAAAAATAGATAATTAATGTAGTTTATGACAATAAAGAAAGTTTTTTCTTTCTTGATAAAAAATGGTTTCATTTGTAAGTTATGAATTCTAACAAGTTTAGTGTATTATTAAAGATACACTGAACTACTATACTATTTTAAGATAAGAAAAATTCATTTTTAGCCCAAAGGAGCGTTAGCCAAAAATGGCTATTAGTCTCGAAACAGCATTTTTCGTCGGTTTATTGTAAACGGCGTATCATTTTTTAAGTTGTTGCCACCAAATTTTATTCCCACGTATTATATTTAAACAAATTAAATAATGAAGAATCTGCGTAAATGTATGTATGTTTCTCGCAGTGTAAAAAAACGACGGTACCTAGAGACATCCAGTTTTGAATAACGTAATCTTCAACCCTAACATTGGCACCCGGAAGCAGGAATTTTCAATTTCGAATTTGTTTTATTATCTGTTTCATATTTTGTAAAACTTAAAGCGAATTTTTGATTCACATATTCAACTATTTTAAAGCGAGCAATCGCAACACTGTACCGAAAAAAAATTTACCTCGAGCGAGCGAGACTGTGTATCGGAAATTCCAAAGATATGCTGTTTTTAAATATTTTGTGATACTGCTGTTGAATTGAATTTTATATGGTATAAGTGCGAAGAACATGATATTTAAACAATACAGGTAACACACAAAACATTAAAAAAACGCCCCTTTGCGTGTAATATAAATTCCGAAAACTTCTCGACTTTTTTCTATATTTTTTTTTATTTCATTCATTCATAAAATCATAATTCTAGTCAACGTGACCTGGAGCTCAAAATCAGGCAAACTCCTTTGTACACCTGATTTGTAATATTAAAGGAAAGTTCTATTAATGGAAAATGTCAATGCCGTATCTTGTTTAGTAGTTAGTTAAACTTATATCTTTACTAGAAACAGAATGAATGACTGAATTTCCAATGAATGAGCCAAATGCGTGGAATATCTTAAGCAGTTGAGAAGAAAACCCCTTGGTCAAAATATGAACCCAAAAAGAAATTCTTATGTGCTGTATTCATATGGTCAAAATGTGTTTGAATGGATTAGAAGCCAAAGCAAAAGAACGCATATATCTCAGTGGGAAGGAAAATGTTCTTCTTCCCTCTGAGATGTTGGATCATTTTTGTCTTTTCCTGAATAAAAATATTTATTTTTGTTGAATCGTCCCCATGGGACTGTATAGCGGTTAGCAAAGACTGAATAATAGTCTGAGTGGCAGGATAGAAACTTAATCCAGTGTAAGGATTTGATATTTATGTGCTCATATTCTTTCTCGCGAGTTTAATATCAGACCACCCCTGGTGGTGTATCCTGTACAACGCTCTCGGCAATGAGACGGCTATGACTGATCAGTTCGGCAATTCTGAAGAAATGTGTAAGAAGTATGTGTCTGGCTGTTAAAAAAGGGTGGGAAGCAGAAGAAGAGAAAAAGAAGATCTACGTTTTATCTTCTGTACTGTGTCTTATTATTATGAACTTACTTCCTTTAATTTCTCTAATTATTTCGCTTAATGTTTTCGGTTTTTGTTAATTCATTATTAACTTACTTTCTTCCGTTTAATTTTTATGTTATTTTAATTAGTTAGTTAGCTAATTAGTAATTAAATGTATTAATATTTTAATCCCTTTATATTTAATTTCATTTTTTATTATTTATTGCTTTATATAATATTTTATATAATAATTTATTCATTATTATTTTTGTTTGTTTCCGTTTCTGCCGGCATCCTATTGCAGTTCCAGTGCTTCTGATTTTAGAAATTAAGTTCTGACTGTAGTATTAGAACACATTTAGAGCTTTTCACATAATAGAATAAGGAATTTCACATAAAGAATAGATATCAGTAAAATTGGCACTTTAAAATATCTATAAACCTTTATTAATATAAAATAAAGCAGTAAACACTGCTTGCAGATATGCAATAAAAGCGATAAAACATAAATTATTATAGATGTCTTCATAAAATAAGGGCTGCTTTAATCTGTTTTCTGACTGCACACATAGATGAAATTATGTAAAATTAATAAATTTAAGTAAAAGTAGAAAATGTAAGCAGGGTTTAGTATGAACATTTCGTATGGCTTGAACTGAATGGTTTTATAAACTGCTATAAAAAACTATGAATACCATGTAAAGGAAACAGAGATTTCTGAGTTTATTTCAATCAAAAACACAGACACAAGGCAAAAAAGTTAATGCGTTAAAGGAATAATTATTTTTCTCCAAACAGAATGAGAATGTAAAAATATAAAATCAATTATCTATATTGTAAAACTGTATTATGTCTTAGAAAATAAACGAAAAGCTTAATTCTAATAATGTGCGAATCTGCGAACTTTTTTGAACGCACAGCAATTTGTTTCTAATTCAAGTTTATTCGTAATTTTATTACGTGTATCTAATACTAGTCCCATGCATTATTTAAATTGAAGGCTCTCTGTTTTTGTCTTGAGATCGAAAAAAAATAGCTAAAATCAGAGATATTTTAATTAAATATTAATTAAAAAAACAATAAATAAAAATCTGAAAGATTTCAGATTTTAAATTACGTCCAAAGGCGCGTTTTTTTTAACGTTTCGTGTGCTACCTTTTTTTTATTAAATATCATGTACTACGTACTCAAACCATAAAATTCAGTTCAAAATCAATATCGCAAAATCATTTTAAAATGAACATATCTTTAGAATTTCCGTAAGTCTCGTGCGCTGGAGATAAAAATGTTTTTCTTTTTCCGTACAGTGTTGCCATTGCTCGCTTTGAAATCATTTAGTTTGTTAATCAGAAATTCGTTGAAATGTTACAAAACATAAAATCGATAATAAAGCAAATTTCAAATTCAAAATTAGGGCTTCCAGATGCCCATATTCGCAGTAGGATTACGTCATTCAAAATTCGATGGCTCTAGGTTTTATCACAATGCGAGAAACATGCATACATTTATGCAGATTTTTCATTTTTTAAAATTTAATGCAGAGCGATAACATTTAGTGGCAACAATTTGAAAAGTGAATCGGGCATTCAGAGTGAATCGACGCAAAATCGCAAAACGAAAGTAATAGTCCTTCGGGACTAAATCCCTTTGGACTAATAAATATTTTGCATAAATACGTGTTAATTCCAACAGTATTCGTAACATGATAAGGGAAATTTAAAAGACTGAGTCTCTAGGTTTGCCAGTATAAGCAGCAGAAGAGTGGAAAAAATGATAAAATCAACAGAACGTACTATCAAAAGAAAGTCATCCCATAATTACAGAAGAAATTCTATTTCTTTATCTCAGTGACTTTCAGAACGGGAAACTGCATCAACACAAAGGAACAAGTCAATGTTTCCAAAAGTACCACTGCATTCCATGAAAAAAATGAAGACTGATACAGATATTGCATATGTAATTTCTCAACATATTCCTGAAAAGTTCCTCGATGTTGTTACACTTCCGCACTACTATACACCCTCTAACTCGAAAAGAGCTCTTTCTAAGGATTCCATCACAATTCATGGACTCTCGAATGTAGTGAAAGAGGAGGGAAATTTAGTAATCTTGGAAATCTTACGAAAATCTTTTTAATCGAACTGTAGACTTGATAGAACCAGACAAAAGGCTGGACAAGGAGGAATTTCTTGAAATCATTACTTGTACCTCCATGTTTTCTTTCAGCATTATCGACAAATCAATGTGTTCTAACCAGGTTAACTTTACTTTCTCCTTTCGTGTTTAACACTAGACTTGCCCGAGTGGCATACTCCTGGGGACTGTGGAAAGTAGTGAAAGAGGAATGAAATTTAGTATTCTTCGAAATCTTAGGAAAATCGTTTTAATCAAACTGTAGACTTGATAGAACCAGACAAAGGCTAAACAGAAGGAATTTCTTGAAATCGTTACTTGTACCTGCATATGTTTTCTTTCAGCATTATCGACAAATCAAAGTGTTCTAACCAGATTCACTATTCACTTTCTCCTTTCCTGTTTAACACTAGACATACCCGAGTGGAATACTCCTGCACTCCTATTTCTTACGGAAGCCAGTGTGAACCCTATCAGTCGAACCCTATATTTTCTATTCACGCGTATTCTATCCTGGAATGACTAAAGATAAACACCTAACCAACTTCAGACTCTTTCTGTATTTCAGAAGATACTTTTCATCTGAAACGAGCTTGATTTTTCTCTATACAGGATGTCTCAAAACCTCGTTTCTAAAGTTAACATTTCCGCTCTAAATACCATGACAAACAAGATTTACATATGAACTTATGTCCGAAAATGCGAAACGTTACCTGTAGAGGGCAATGTTCGCAGGCTTACAGGACAGTAGGAAGTGCGATCATTTCAGGCGAGGACGTTGCTGGAGAAAAAGGGATCAGTTTGTAGAGACATTAGGTATTTTTGGAAGCAGGAGACATGAAAAATGAGGAACGCCTTCACCGGGAATCGAACCACGGACCTCTCGGTTACGCGTCGAGCATGTAGACCACTACACCACATGCGAAGAAGGCGGGAGAAATACCTTATATACTCCCCCTTTTAAAGGGCGACTGGGGTTTGGGGGACCCAATCGCCAAATCGCGGTGATGGAGAATCATCATTCACCACCTTTTTAGTTCGGGCGCCAGTGTAGAGACATTAGGTTATTACGAAGCAAGAGAGGTGAAAAATGAGCAACGCCTTCGCCGGGAATCGAACCACGGACCTCTCGGTTACGCGTCGAGCATGCAGACCACTACACCACGAAGGCATGCGAAGAAGCCGGGAGAAATACCTTATAAGTTTATTATACTCAGTTTTTTTATGGATATTTTGTGGGAAAAGTGTTGCTGGATCTGATGGTGGACGTCCCAGCAGCTACAAACCGAAACATCTGGTTTCAATCTGATGGAACGCCTGCACATTGTAGCACCACTCTGCAGGAATACCTCGGTTGAACATATCATGATCGCTGGATTGGCAAACGTGGACCAGTTGCATGACCACCGCGATCCCCCGACCTGATTCCCTTGGATTTCTACCTGTGGGGATATTTGAAGTTTATGGTGTACTAGATGACAGGAACATCGGAGAGGGATCTCGTCGCCAGGGCGGTGGTCCGTGACACACCTGCCGATTTTGAATGGCTCCGTGAATCCATGCGTCGGTGTTATGAAGCATGTATTGTGACGAATGGAAGGAATTTTGAACATCTTTGGTTATTTAAACTATGTTCTTTAACCTGTTGAGGGGCAGGAAAAGGCAATTACCATTTCCAGCAAAACTCATGTTTTATTTACTACATCAGGTGTTGCAATGAAATTATTTGCGACAATTACACATATTTTGTCCAAGACACGTGAAACAAATGACCACTTCTGGTGGTTAGTGTGAGTGACCACCGCCCACAGAACACATCCCTACAAATCAGTTCTCTATGGTATTCATGGAAACAGTTTTCTTTTTCAAGCAGAGTACAACTTTGCACGTGCTGCCTTCTTCACAGGCTTTTTCTTGGTGCTGCATTGTGCACATCGTCGTGATATTGTCTTCGATGGCTGATGCTTATTTTTTTGAAGTCGAATTGCTGCATCAGCTACTGGCTTATGTTTCTTGATAGTCTTATGTTTCTTCATTGTCATCTAATGAGCTACAATGGAACTTTAGAAACTTTCAGTCTCCAAAACCACTCACACGAGTGAATACGACGTTCCATAGAAAAGGTGGTTATTATAAGTAACCACTGCTCTTCAAATACACTGCTGGCTACCCAAGTTGCACCACCAAGAAAGACAAGAGATATCGCAACAAAATTTATTTAGTAGATAACATGTTGACCAAGTATCAAATGATTAAATTTATAGACTTTTGTGAAATGTGATTCCTTCCAGAATCAGTAGCCAGAGTAGCCGCCATTGTTGGAGATCACCGCTGCCACACGCCTCGGCATTGATTAAAAGAGACTTCGGATGCAGCTTCGGACCAAGCAGCTTCCACACGTTGCCAAAGTTGATCTGGCGTGGCAGCTTGGGATGTAATCTGGGTCAATCATTCAGCAACTATGGACCACATGTTTTCTATCGGCGAAAGATCCGGAGAGCGAGCCGGCCAGGGAAGCAATTCAATCTGGCGATTGACGAAGAACCCTTGGATAATGCGTGCCACGTGTGGTCGCGCATTATCCTGTTGAAATATAGCTGTGGGCAAGCCCTGAAGGTAAAGAAGGACAACTGGCTCCAACATCTCGGAGATGTATCGCTGGCTGTTTAAAGTACCGGCAATGCGTACTAGAGGAGTGCGAGAGTGATATCCAATACCGCCCCATATCATAACACCTGGTGCAGGACCAGTGTGTCGGTGCATTACGCAACTGTTCAGCATCCTCTCTCCACGGTGTCTCCAGACTCCAATCCGACCATTGTGGTGTTGCAGACAGAAGCGTGACTCATCAGTAAAGACAATTTCATACCCTTCTGCCGTCCACATCCTTCTTTCATCGCACCATTGGCAGCGGAGACGTCTGTGGTTCTGCGTCAAGGGTAGACGAAGCAATGGATGTCTTGCGGATAGACCACTCTGCTGTAAAGGGCATCGAATGGTACGCACAGATACTGGATGATGCGTTATAGACTGAATGGGCTGTGCTATGGTTCGTAATGTGACTGAGCGATCCGTCACTACCATGCGCACAACGTTCCTGTCATCACGTGAAGTGGTGCACTGAGGTGGATGTGATTGAACACGTTGGTTCGTCGTACCCTCCTGCATCCAACGGTCCCATATCCGCATTACAGTTGTTTGGTTTCGTTCAACGCGACTATCGATTTCCCTGAAAGATAATCCACACTCTCGATAGGCCACTATCCTTCCTCTGTTGAACTCGGACATTTGATCAAACGATGAGCGCTGCTTACTGCGAGGCATAATGGATTGTTTTTTTTGTTTTTTTTTTTTTTTGAAAAAACCACAAGAAAAACACAATTGTCGAACTTGATATCGTGGAAAGCTCCAAGCCTTAAATAGCGTCACAGCCTTAAATTATTCAACACAAATTCAAATTATTCAAATTCGTCACAGCCTTAAATTATTATTATTACTCAGTCATTAGCCTTAAATAGCGTCACAGGCGCGCGTGATGTGCGTCTGCGCTGAAATTCTAATCATTTGCATATCTCACCTCCGCTAATGCATGTTGTAAATTTCATGGTATTTTCATGCTTCCTTCAGGGTGTTTCATTTACGGTGGCCAGCAGTGTAGTTAACAGACATTCTTTATTTCTTCCCTCTATGCTTGCAAACACTGCCCTCTAGCTGTCGCTGTTCGCATTTTCGAATACAAGTTCCTATGTAAACCATGCGAGTGTTCGTTCAGAAATAAAACGAGACATCATTTGTCATCAAGTCTGAAAATGCCTGAATTTTTAAAGGACAAATTATCTTTCTTCATTTCTTCTTTTAAATGCCTGTCTTCTTCTCTCGTTTTTGATAAGGCTATATTGTTTCCCTTTCTAGTATATTTTTCTCCTGTGTTTCCCTGCCAGGCGGATTTGTTGTTCATTACATCACAACATACATGGGAGGGATTAAAAGCATTCCTTTGATATGTTGTTCTGGTGAAGAAGTCAGCAGATCAAGTTGGTAACTAGATTTGCTGCCTGTTGATTCAATTTCACTTTGTTTTCAAGATTCAAGATCTACTACGAAAAACATAATGCCCCTTCACCTGTATTTAAATTCTGCATAATTAATTAACAGAAAGCATCTGTCTCACTTTAACCTAAAAATTCTATAGCCATATAATAATGTGCGTCCCAAAATTTTATAGACAACAGACTTTTTTAAGTTTAGCAAGTAATCCATCGAGTAGGAGAAACGATGGAAAATATGCAAAATTGTAATGACGTTATAGAATTAATAAAACACTTAAAACACATTTAACAGTTATAAAGATGACGTAAAAAAATAAAAATGAAATAATGCTGTCCCAAAAATATACAGACAACATGTGTTAAAAGCTGTTGGAGTACTAATAACCAAATTTGCATATTCCAAAATCGTGTACTCGTTACGTAATTACTTCCTGAGATAAATTCGAAGTGGAAAAACTTGTTCCGACTAGTTGCAAAGATGCCTCGCAGCGTGTAGTTTTCCAAAACCGAAATTGCTCGAATATATTGTTTCAAAGCTCTTGGAATGAACGTTGTGGATATTGCAAGAAAAATGAGACGGTTCTGGGCTGGTATATACCAAATTTTATCTAAAGGTGACAATTTTGAAACGAAATCTCGTTCTGGGCGACCAAAGCAAACAACTAAACGGCAAGATCGAGAGATTCTTAGATTGATTTCAACTCAAAAGTTGTCAATTCGATCAGTTTCTAGAGAAGTTACTTTTCCAATATCGAAATCTACGGTGCATCGATGGCTACAAAAATGTAAACATCTTATTTATCGCAAAATGCGTCGTTCACCCAAGTTGGCAGCACGTCATAAAGATGCTTGTGTTCAGTGGGCTCGAAATCACATGCATTGGACAGATGATTGGTTAAGTGTTGTTTTCAGTGATGAAAAGAAGTTCAATTTAGATGGCCCAGATGGATGGGCATACTACTGGCACGATATTCGCCAGGAGCCACAAACATTTTTCAGCAGACAGCAAGGAGGGGGTTCAGTTATGGTCTGGGGAGCATTTTCATTCAACGGAACTACTGATATTGCTTTCCTAGAAGGGAGGCTATGTTCAGAAGATTACCAGAAAATGCTAGAAATGCATCTTTTACCATTTGGAGAGTTACTAGGGGGTGATCAGTGGATTTACCAGCAATACAATTGCTCAGTGCATGTATCAACCTCAACGAAGGAATGGTTCCGTCGAAACCAAGTGACTTTAATGGATTGGCCAGTTTTAAGTCCAGACCTGAACCCAATGGAGAACCTTTGGGGAATATTGGCGAGAGAAGTATACGCTAAAGGGCGCCAGTTCTCAACTATTCAGAATTTAAAGCTGCAAATCGAAAGAATTTGGTTCTCTCTGAAGCCATAACTGCTCCAAACTCTAGTGATAAGTATGAAGGATCGAGTTTTTAATGTGATTACGAAGAATGGCTCAAAAATATGAATAAGAAAGCGACGTAAAGTGAGTTGTCTTTAAACTTTTGGGACAATGAATTTTCATTTTTAATTTCTACCACAAAGTCTGTGATTGTATGATTTTATTTTTATATACTAATCTCATTGTCTCGACATCACATTTGATTAAAATCAATTTTAAAACCTTAATTCATATTTTTTAGATTTTATAAGGAAAAAACCGCTGTCTATAAACTTTTGGGACACACTTTATAAATTAACTCTTTTTAATAAAACTTTTGATATTCCTTTGATAAAATTAATAATAGGACTTTAGATAATTATAAAATAAATATAAAATAAATATATATAATGATACCTTTTGATAAAATTAATAATAGGACTTTGATTAAAAAAAAGATGATTACCGCCTTAGATGAAATTAAAAGTTTTTTCATATGTAAACCTTTTATGTTAAAGAGGTATTAGGTTACTAAACACCATGAAAATTCTTGAAAGCTTCCTGTGGAACAATGAATGGTTAAGGCATTAAATTACGTTCTTTACGATGACACTTCAAATATAGCGAAAAAAATCTTCTGGAAATCTCCAGAAGAATATTGTTATAACTTATTTTTAGAAGAAACTTTTCTTGAAGAAACGTTCGAAGTTAATGGCTTTGATTATCTCCTTAACATAAATATTGTTTTCGCCAGTTCATTAAAACTTTTATTTAAAAAAAACTTTAACCTAACTAGAAAAATACTATCTAATTAATATCGTTTACTAAAGTAAGCAAACCACTTTTATGTGTTATAACAAATAGTGGACGTCCTCTGTTGTTTAGGATAATATTAATATTAATAAAAAAGTACATCATGTAGTCAACTTTAATCTCCAAAGAGGTTGATTTATTATAATAACGAGATTTTCATAAGGGTTCTGGAACGAAATGTAATGAATACACATCGTTGACTGCATAAATAAACCAGCGTGATAACAAGGGGGAAAATGAAAAAGCTTAATAGATCTAGAATGAAGCCTTAAATTTTATAATAGCTTCTAAACATAATACTTTAAACAGAATTTAAAAAGTACGGGTTTAAAGCATATGCCTAAATATACTTTATAAATATCTTTTGTATTATCGATGAATTAATTTTTCCAGTTCATGTTCGAGCTCTTAAATCTAAATTTTATGACCTTTATTGAAATTACTTTTATTATGCATTAGGCATTTCTTGCTTTTCCATTTAAATTTTTTACTTGCAGAAGTTGCTTTAATGCGCTATACTCTTTAAATATTAAATATTTATCTTTCAGAGTTAGAATATGGTTTTCCTCAGTCGTCAATTTATAATTTATACTTATTGTTTGGCTAAAATAAAGTTGGTTAAAATTCAAATTCCTCATCTTCTTATTAAACTAAAAAGGTTTCTCCATCATAATTTTGATGAATAATGTGTACTTATTTCTAACAAAGAGCGAAATTTATGCAGTGTATACATTAACACCTGAAAACATGTGTTATTTTAGGTTAAAACAGTACGCCGAATAACAGTTATTGAAGAAGTTAAACAAGAATCAACGCCGTATTTGTAAATTTTGCAGGACTAGAAATGGTTCTTCAGCTGCCTAAGTGAAATTCTTTGGAAATTTAATTCAAAGAAAAAATAAATCATTGGATAAGCAATAAATCGAATGTCGTATGGTAATTAAATAGGGAAAACCTTTTTAAAAACCATGTTATGATTAACTTAGTAAGACTTTTCTGTCACTGTATATGGCATTCTTCAGACTCGAGGACGGCCGAAGAATCTTCATTACGAAATATAACAAAATTTATGAATATTATCCTATTTAACAGATATTTTGCTTAGGAGTTATGAGAAAAGTCATTTACCTTGTACAATACAAATTATTCACAGTTCCATGAAATGTGTAAAACACTCATAAAATAAACAAATTACCTAAGCAATACTAACATTTATTACATTGAAACAAAGATAAGTATCCGAAGTTCTTTTTTACATAGTACTTCCTAGATTCTCAATGTATTCATCTTTATGAATATTGAATTGAATTAATCTACAACTCGTCGATAGCTTATAAACCAAAACAGAATAAATGTAGCATGCAAAAAGGCAATAAAAATTCCATAGCTTTATTTGAAATGCCTTTAATTTTTTTTCTTTCGTTCAGCCAAACGTTAACGAGTGGGTTATTTTTGGAATGCTCAGTTAGAGTTCGATCACTGGAAATTTCTATCAATTGCTCTTCCTCTTCAGGAAATTTTTGAATTTAATCGTTAAAAATACTTTCTTTTCTGTACCACCTATCGTTCTCCTTGCTTACCACCGGTTAAGACTCGCTGATCTATGCGATAATCCGATACGTTAAACTCGAAAGGAACTACTATATCACGATCGACTAAAGCCACAGCATTGGTAACATGGTAAGATAGGCGTGTCCGGCGTGGATGAGCGCATGCTCCTCCGCCCGCACATAACGCAGGAGGGAAGCAGGCAGTTCTGTTTTCCGTTCAACTGATGCGGCAATACGTGTGAGGACATCGCGGCGTTCACATTGCAAAATTCAATGCCTGAAAAGCAGTGATGTGTTATCAGATTTCTTACTGTGGAAAGGGTTAAACCGGCCGATGGCGTATACGGAGCAGACTGTGTCTCTGACACGTCAGTGAGAAAGTGAAGTGCCATTTCTCGTGAAGACCTGGAGTGTCTGAGTGATGACCCGAGACCAGACCCTGACAAACACGGTAATCACGGCCTAACTCATCAACAATGTGAACGACCTGCTGAGAAGTGACATCTCAAAACGAAGCGCTTCAACTCGGACGACGAACTGAAGGATACTGTGGAAGACTGGTTTATGTCATAGCTACAGAAATTATGGGAAAAGGATATACTTCGGCTCGTGAAACAGTGGGATAATTGTGCTCCAGCCTCTGGTAATTACATGTGAATAAAGACATGAATATATCCATCCATCCTATATAGTGTCTTTTTGTACCTTTTCATTTGAACACCCCTAATACATAACAATAAAAAAATATTTAAATGTTGAAAAACAATTATCTGATATGTAGCATTTAAATTTTAAAAACAATACAAAAACAGTTGATGTCCTATCCTAAAGAATTGAAAGAAGGCACAACACTTTTAGAAAGAGATGTATGCTTTATTCTTTCTTTAAAATGCAACTTCCTAGAGAACGAAGCACGCTAACAGATAGAATAAAAGAATTCGCGGGTCACTAATGGAAAGAATAAAGGAATTTACTTTCTGGCATTGTCTTTTATCTTGCCGAAACCGGTTGGATTTATAAGTTTTGAAAACTAGTTGGTTTGTTTCTATAAAAAGAACAGAGGCATGAATTAAAATGCAAACTCGAAGTTCCATAGTGAGCGTAATTCTGTTGAAGAATGACAGAAAAAAACGGGTATATTGGGAGAGGCGAAGGCTTAAAGAGTTTTAACGAATAATGGAACTAATTCTTATGTATCAAATCTCACATATGCGACGTTTAATAGCATCTAATTTTTTAAATTGTTGTGGAATATTTATACGTACTTTTTCAACAATTCATATTCCATCGATAACAGAAATACATACTTCTTCTGTTTTGCTACTCTCTCTTCCTCAGCTTTTACAATGTCAGTTTAGTTCATATAATTAGTAATTAGCAGTAATGCAGATCAAACGTTTTATTACGGGTTTTGTATTTAGTTAGCTATTTTTAGTAGAATTATAATTGAAATTGTTTTATATCCCCTTACAATGCATCACGAGACATATTTTAAGAGAAAGCTACGCCGGAAAAGTAAAAATACAGGAGCACGAACATTTGACATTTAATAAATAGATATCTCTTAATTTATACTTAAATTGAATAAATGTAATTGACTATTGTGTTAGCTGTAACCATAATTCGACTCTTTTGCTTTCCAGATAGAAATTGCGAGATAACATAAATTACCAGACGTTTCTTGCGACCGATTAAAAAGCTTTAAAAAGCCGGAGAGACACGTCTCAGCTCTGTAGTAGTTGTTTACTGAGCTGTTGTTGTTGACTATAGTGAATTCGCGGTGAGATCGGATTGGATTTTTTTTTGCATTGCGTTGTATTCTAACGTTTTTAGTAGTATGGATAATAACAACTGATTATATCGCGTGATATTGTTTACTTGTACGAATATATCTGAGGAAAATTCCTGCGTTCTGTTACATTTCTTTTGCTAAGAATAAATTTCATTAACCTTTTATCGCACTTGTGCATTCAATCTATTACGAACCCGTACGCACGCAACAGTATTATTTCTCCGTATTCCTTTTGTTTAAAATCTGCTAAACCGACATAGTGAATATTCGACTTGATAAGAGGGTACTTAAAATAGTTGATTATGAAGGAAATTTGGTTCCTGAGTGAAAGGTATACAAAATTTGATACTAAAAGTACTGACAAAATATGTTTCGTTTTTCTTTATTAAATTCCTGTATATACATCTGAGCAAATAAATTCAGAATAACTATTTTTACTTCCTTGCACGAAGTAAAAAGGAAGTATTGTAATCGCGAAAAATTTCTGGTACCATATTTCAAAGAAAATATCTATTTTGACCGCTATCGAAAGCAATTTAATGATGTTTTTGAGTGACATCCGTACATAAGAACAGAATAAAGGACATTCCCCCCACCCAAATAATTATAAAACTGATTTAAAATAGATTCTGAAGAGATGTTTTCGTGGCGTCTGTGCGTACGTACATATGTACGTATCTCGCATAACTAAAAAATGAGTATTCTCAGACCGTTGAAATTTTGTATATAGGACTGTTAAAACATGTAGATGTGCACCTCGCATTTTGGTTGCAATCGGGCGCACCAAAAGTATATAAATATATGTATATATATATCCACTCTCTTACGCGGCTCAGTGACCTCAGTTTCTTTATTCTTACATGTTTGTAAATTGTGCATTTTTTGCTTTAAAAATGATTGAATTACACTGCTCGACATTGAAAATGCAACACCAAGAAGGAGTGGTCAGAAAGTGATGAAATTGGGAAAAAAGACAGAGACAGCAAGCAGCAATAAGTGACCTTTATTTGAAAATGATAGTCAGAAGTAGGCCTCGGCTCAGTAGGATGTATGACCACCGCGGATAGCGATGCACGAAGAAACACGTCTAGGCATAGAGTCAATAAGAGCGCGGATGAATGATTTTCCATTCCCTTTTCAATTTTCATTCCTGAGGAATGGCTTTCCATTCCCTTTCAACCATTTGCCGCAGTTCGTCTTCTGAACGAGGCAGGGGCAGAGTCTACAAACGGCGTCTAATCACATCTCACACATGTTCGATTGGTGACAGGTCAGAGAGTACGGTGGCTAGGGAAGCATCTGTATACCTTGCAAAGCATGTTGGCACATGCGAGCACTGTGTGGTCGGGCGTTATCCTGCTGAAAAATTGCATTAACAGCCCTTGAAAGTAGGAGATCGCCACCGACGTCGACGCCACACTTGTATGCGGCGACTGTCACTGGATAAACAGAAGCGTGACTCAGCTGAGAATACGACCTTTCGCCATTCTGTCATCCACATCGTTCCAGTCCAGCCCCATTCTAAACGTTGGTGTCTATGCTGTGGGGTCAGTGGCAGTCTTCTTAACGGACGCCGTGAGTGCAGGTCACGTTCAACCAATCGACGGGAATGGGTTCTCGTCGACACAGGAACATCCAGGGTATCTTGCACATGCTGCAGAATCGCGGTACAAGTGACTTGAGGGACCGCCACAGCTTGTCCGCGGATGCGTCGATCCACGAGTGCTGACGTCACTCTGGCTGCACCTGCACCTCTTCTTCTTCCCACATTCCCTTGTTCCAACCATGTTCGCCATAGCCGATGCACCGTGCTCGCATCCATGTGGGTATCAGCTGCGATTTGACGTAAGGACCAACCCGCCCTTCTCAGTCCGATCACCATACCCCTCGTAAAATCGTCTATCTGCTGGAAGTGCCTTCACTGACGGCGACCTGGCATTCTCTCCTATTACACGTATCCTCCGGGACAAAAACCGACTTTCTTCGATAATTCGTCTGGCAGAAATAACGACACGAATATTGCCCATTCTGCACGTTCCTTCCCTTATATCTTACTTCACGTGCGTCGGAGAGCTGCGCATTTCACATCATTCGCATATCTCAGTGACGTGCGTCTACTCTAAAATTTGCATAAATTTCTGACCACTTCTTGTTGGTGTTGCATTTTCAATGTCGAGCAGTGTATGTTGTTCTTGTCTTTCGGTTACGATTTTTATGCCTTTAGTTAACCTGTATGCAATAATTTTGGCATTATCAACAATTTAAGAGTTCTTTAAGTGCCACTAAGCCTAATTTTTGGTTGTGATAGTGCCCATATTTGTTTACAATTGAAGTTTAGCAGAATAGTGGATTTGTTACCAATCTAGAGAAACTAAGCTTCGCAACAACAAAGTAACGTCTTCTTTTATTATCGCGAATTAAATTATGCTTGATTTATTCTGGAATTATCATTTAAGGTATTAGCTGGTTTTCGAGTACAAATTGTAATTTTAATTGTGAAAATTGTTTTTTAATTCTTTTAACTGTACTTGGTGTTTTATGTTTTTCTATATCTTTCAATTTTTAATGAAAATATTTTGAATTTTTATGATTTTTGCCTTACCGGGAAGTAAGAACTTAATTAATTAGTAGCGCATGCGCATTAGATAAGCGGCGCTGAAACGTCTGTGAAAAACCGTTTGTTTTTTATTTGTTTAATTTCTCTTATACATCGTTTTAGGTTTAGTATAGTATTTGAACAGAACTTGTGCTAATCCTTCAGATGGTATAGTTTTTGTGCACTCTGAGTTATAAAATGAATGAGGTGTAACGTTGTTGAGTGAACCTAGCGCCGAAGTGTGGCTATAGTAAGTAAATATAGTGAACTTTAAAGAGTGCATTTATTCTATTCTGGTTTATGCGCTTTCGACGAAGTAGATTTAATTCAATATTCGTTAACTGTTAATTCAATATGTTTAAATGAAATGCAGGAAAATTACGTGTAATTTAATATTTGGTACAAGGAAGTCATGTGGTGTACACATCAGGTTTTTTAATTTAATAATAAATTCGAATACAGCAATGCAAGCAGATGACTGTAATCAAGAGATTATATTTATAAAAATAAATTATTCCCGTAACTTTTTAAGCCACTATCTTCTTAGAAACAATAAAGATTTCCTCCATCTAAAACAATGCATTATCTGTAAAACAATTATTTTGGGTTAAGATTTTTTTTTCCTCTTTTTACATAAAAATAAAAGTACTTTTTCTGCTTTCATAAATTTGTCACTTTTTCCTGATATCGGTTGATGAATATTGTTTTGATCATGTATCAGAATTATTTTTTATCATTACTTTGTTCAGTAAGAAATAACATTAATACATTTACTGAATTATTTTTCATTGTTCATTTTGTTTCACAGTAAACATGTTTATTTTCCGACTTTTGAAGAAAAATAATTATGTTAACTACTTACGGAAACTTACACATACAGTTCCTTTTAATGAAACAAGCTCCATCAGTTGATCATTTCCTTGATGATTATTGCGGAATCAGAATCTCAAACGAGATAAAATGGAGCCAATTTTACATTAACTTGATTAATGATGCGAGAAAAACGCGCGACTGTGCCTCGAAATACGCCCTTCCGCTGTTTTTCGAGAAAGTTTTTATTTCATATGCCTACTCGAAACAATCATGTACTGAACTTCGAGATTCTATCCGAAACTTTACATACATTATTTCCTATTTGGTCCTCTTTTTTACGATACTAACTTTTTACAGAACATTTTTAAGTAAATTCTAAAGTTACGCTTTTTTCTTAATGAATGTATGTTATCTTATGAAACGAAACAACTGAGGCCACTAGAATCCCATAAAAGACAATGCATCTTTAGTACAAAGGTAATGCGGGAACGAATATATATATGTCATGATAAAAACAAGCTTAGAAGTAATGACCAG
>KK120442.1:213534-248994 GCA_000611955.2 Stegodyphus mimosarum
GTAAAAGTGTTGATCCATAATGAAGAGGAAATTGAAGGCAAAAGCAGATTAAATCTTTATTTTTTATTTCAGCATTAAGAGACATTAGGTTATTTAGAAGAATGAGAGTTTGGTCACTTTACTTAACCTGTTCCGTCAAACTAAGTTAATGGCGCTACAGGGTTAGGAAGTCATCCTAGTCATTGCTGTAAATCTGACGATTAGGCCGCCTTTCTACATTTTACATTAATCTTTAGTTTCTGGAATATAATTATTTTCATTCACTTGCATCATTATCTCTAAGATGCCCTTGTTGCAGTAATAGTTCGTGAACAGTCTATTCACAGGATATGTGATGTAGTCGGAAGGAAAGAACTGCTGTCGGAGGTGCTTTGTCAGAGGGCAGGAGAGCAGGTAATGTAGTGCGTCTGCGTCTTCCTCGTGAGAACCGCAAGAACAGTTGACTTCCCGTCTGAGGAATCGTCTGTAATACGCTGGGAAGAATCTGTGAAGAATGAAGCGTGAGCTGCTGGTTGCGTACCTAACCATAAATCTGCTTCTTTGAGTGCAAGGGACTCGGCTTGGAGAGATGAAAAATGAGCGATGCCTTCGCCGGGAATCGAATCACGGACCTCTCGGTTATGCGTCGAGCGTGCTGACCGCTACACCATGAAGGCATCGAAGAAGACGGGAGAAATACCTTTATACTTCCCCTTTTAAAGGGCAATTGGGGTTTGGGGGACCTAATCGCCAAATCCCGGTGGTGGAGAATCATCATCCACCATCTTTTTAGTTTGGGCTCCAGTGTAGAGACATTAGCTTATTTCGAAGCAGGACACATAAAAAATGAGCAATAGCTTCGCCGGGAATCGAGCTACGGACCTCTCGGTTACGCGTCGAGCGTGCTGACCACTACACCACGAAGGCATGCGAGGAAGGCGAAAATACCTTATAAGCTTGTTGTGGCCACAATCAAGTTGGCACATTAAATGTGCCTATTCCATAAAGCGTACATTTTAGATTAATTTTCAGTAAGATAGAAAGAGGAGACAGACAGCAGTTCAGCTAGGCCAAAGCATTGAAAGCAAGTGCCTTATGTTTGGGATGAAATCTTAATTCAGACTGAGTCAGTTTTGGTTCTCAATGCATTTTGATTGGACAGTTAATACTTCTGTAAAATTACTATTGGCTGCTTGAGTTTTAGTTCCATTTATATTACCAGAATTATGTAACAGTCATATGACATGGATTAATGTAGAAATGACGCAATGCAGAGAGAGGTTACTATTGTTAGAACTGAGAAGGGAAATTTACGTTGCTAATTTAATCTTTTACAGTCTTTATTTTTCTTACATATATATATATGTGTGTGTGTGTGTGTATTACCGGCAAAGTTTGAAATCCGGTATTGTATAGAATGAATAGCCATTGTGTATAATGCTTAAACTAGCCGGAAATGTATGAAACGATTCGTAATTCACACATTTCCTACGCAATCTATAGAACGCCAAATGACAAAGCGGCAAAGTATGAAATACATTTCCGATTCGTTTCGAAGAACCAGAACTACTTACCAGAAGTTAATAAATGATGTAATAAAGCTAAAAGGTTACCAGAAGTTATTAAGTGATGTAAAAAAGCTAAAATGACTACTAAGAAGGAACCCCGGGAGTACTGGCTGCTGAATTGCTAGGATGTGATGTTTCTAGAAAACAAAAGTACATTCATTTATCTTGCTAAAGAAAGCGTCAGTACTATACAGTATTACATCACGGATGCTGAGTTATTTCCCTTACTTCATGAAACCTCATTCGAGTACTACACACAGACAACGTGACAGAATGTTGCAAAACTTTCAACCAAATACAAAAACGTTAGACGTAATAATCTTCAACTGTACAACCACCTTTGTGAGGCTTGCTAGGAAAAGCAGAAAAGTATTAAAAAGGACACTGATGTGAAACTTATGATTGTTTCTAAATGTAATTTCCGTTTTCAGGTAGATCTTACTGATTCCCAGTCTCAGCCAGATAGAAAATACAAATTTATTCTGTTGTATGAAGGTCATATCACTATTCTGTTACAAATTTCGAATAACATTTTTGATGGCACATTTTCACTAATTTTTCAAAATAACATTTGTATTTTTGAGGAATGAACGTCTTTCAAATAATAGCCTTATCAAAAACCTTTTTTCCTACATTTGTCTAATGAACATTTGTCATTTTATAGAATGCCTAGGTATTATGTATAATCCCTAGGAAAAGTATGCAATAATTCTCATTTTTCATACTTTTCCTAAAATCGTCTGGCATTATATGCAATGCCGGCGTTTCATACTTTCCTTAAATTCGTCCGGCATTATATACATGCGGCGTTTCATACTTTGCTGGTAACATACAGACGAATCATATTTCATAAAACTAGATGTTCCTATCATTACAAATATCATATATAGAATTTTATCATCCATGAATTTCTTAGCAGTGCAAACCATCAAAGTTAGAAATGTTGATTAAATAATTTGATAAATATTCTATAAAATAATCCAATTGGTTGTTGCAGAAAAATAACACCCTTAATCCAAACAAAGAGCCATTAGATAAACTGTTACCGACAGTTAAACGTTGAAATAACTGCACGTAATAATGTTAAGATAAAATATGTATGATTGTCGTACAAAAAGCTGATCTTGTAAGGTTTTAGTTTAAACTAACAAAGTTTTATGTTAATTTTCTATTTCCTGTAAGTCCTTATTTCAACTTCCCGTTAGAATGAGCACGCGTTTCAGCTTTATGCTAATTTTAAGTGGACCAAGTTTTTGTATTTAAAAGGTTAGCGAGGAACTTCTCGGTGTGAGAGAGTTTTTAGTCTCAGATCACTGCGGCTCTCTCCGACGTTCGCCTGACCAGCTGGTATTTAAATTCTAAGCCTTAGCGCAGTTACTCTATTACTTATTGAAGAAATCTAAGTGCGTTAGTATTAGCTAAATCTTGCTACGCACCATGGATAGTTTAGCATAGAGGCCAACTTCGCGTTTATAGCTTTGTGAGCAACGACTACTTAATTTCTACTCACTTTATTTTAAATTATTTGATTGTGCAGTTTAGACCCAAGTGCGGTCATTATTTTCTTTTATCCCTCCCGAGTTGGGAAGTGGCTGTAAATAGTGGTTTAATAAAAGGGGATTTTAGATCCTTCTTACGTGCAGTTATTCTGCCACTTAACCACAGTTATTCTACCACAGAACATAGCTGCATTCAGCTCCCTGTTCAAGATCAGGACTTCACCAACTTCACGAATATGTTCGCCAAAATTATGCACAGAACACTCAATCCTGACAACCTAACTTTCATAGATGGTCCAAATTCTACATAATGTTGAAGTGACTTTTCCCATATGCCAACATGTAATAAACTTCCTTTGTAACTAAGCAAATGGTGGATATAAATAAGGTGCCATCATTGCGTTTATGATAAAAGAAAAAGACACTGTCTATTTGACACCCACAAAAGGTCCCAAGATGTTTACAGAGATGATATCATTGACAAGAATACAGTCATGAGATGGATAAAGCAATTTACACGTGGGAGAACAAGCAACTGAAGACAGAATCGCGGTGGAAGCCATCATCTGCAACCACGAACACTAATCTACAGCAGATTCTGTGCTGCATAGTGAAGCAGAAAAGGGCAGTCACTTCTTCTGATTTATTGGAAGCCTTTGGAACTAACAGCTGAGAAAAATGCTTTTTGTTTTTCTCTTTTGGAAAAAAAGAACAAAACGTGGACGTTCATTTATGATCTAGAAACAAGAATCAGTTAGGGGAATGGCCTCATCTCTAAAATGGATCATCTAAATGGAATGGCCTCATCTAATCATCGCAAACCTTACAATGCTCAAGAGCCAGAAATCGTGAAGTTCTTAATTTTCGCATTACAAGGGTATCATTCTTTGAAACATGGCCGCTCTGTAACTAATAATAGGACATTCGGGTATTTAAAATCTTCCAGAAGTCATTAGGAAGAAAAGAACAGATAAAAACCTAATGGGCTTCACATTCACCAGAATAACGGATGGCCTACACATCTTTGCTAACAATTCTTGCAAACAGCATACAGGCTGGGCAGTGTTTTCTCATACTTCGGACAAATGGACGATTTTCGCTTTTAAACTTCTGCATCTTTAGTCCAATGAAGGCTTAACTATGGAAGCAATGATTTTCCGATATAAATGAAATGAAAGTGACTAGAAGGAAGTGAGTAATGTAGTGCACAACTAAGCTATTCCCAAAGAGGTTCGAAAGTTAAATTCAGCGATGGCACAAATGCATGTTTTATAATGCAGGATACGAGTAATAGCTGCGTCTAAAGGAAGTGTAACAGCAGTAGTTTGTGAAGTAGCTGATATTTACATTACTTTTTCCAATACGATTAATGTATACATATCCATTTTGCTTAAAATATGAATAACGGTTGAATTGTTTCTTCGCAATGCTGATGACTAAATATATCACACTAATGCTTGACCAGAAATAGATAAAGAAGTTATTTCCTCGGCAATCTCATAATTTGAAAAAAAAAAAAGCAGAAAAAACTAAAGACGAGTAGTTTTTGCAATCATTCATTTAACTAATTTCAGTTGTAAAAAACGGGATTTAAAAATTTTTTATTTGTCATTAATGTTATTTTTTCATGAAAACAAATGTAAAAACCGATCTTACATCATCGTAAGTATACGTAAAAGGCTAAGTACACATTTTACATTTTAACCCTCTAACCTCTAAAAAATGTGCATTATTTAATGCTCCGTACAAGGGAGTCTTGGTGTCCACGTCAATTTTTTTTTAATTTTAAAACATTACTACTGTCACATTTCGCAGTGTTATGCCAATTAGAATGAAGTACAGTTACATGTTACAATCGCTGATAAAAAGAGAGAATTTTAAATTCACTGCATAGTAGATACGCTAATGAAAATTAAGAACAAAATTTATTCTCAAATATTTAATGTTTGCGAAAATTTTATTACATATTCAAATGTATAATTATTTTCTAATAAAACCATAACAGCCTTTTGCCTGTCGCGGATATGTTTCTACAAATTGCATCTTATTTAATAAAGTTAATACTTCATTGAAACTTTCTAAATAGCATTTAAATTGAATAATCCGAAAAAAAAATATGCTTTAAAAGCGATAAAACTTGGAAATTATGTTAACGAACTGAAAATGTGTCCAAAATTTATTTGAAGCTGCGAAAGGCGCACTTAAGTAAACACTGCTGATTAAATTACATTTATGAAAGAACTTAGCGTGAAAGGGAAGCTCGTTAGCAGGAGGTATATTTATTTAATTCTAAATTGTGCAATGTTTGCCATTTGTGAATTTGAAAATGCAAATTAAATTATGTTTAAATAAATTCTGGGATGCCATAACCAGACGAGATCAAACGTTTATTATTATGAAAATAAATTGTAAGAAAAAATTTAGTATCCAGTATGTATTAAATATACTATAAGGCATTTCTCCTGCCTTCTTCGCATGTAGTGGTCAGCACGCTCGACGCGTAACCGAGATGTCCGTGGTTCGATTCCGGGGAAGGCGTTTCATTCTTCTGCTTCCAAAAAAAATCCTAATGGCTCTACAACTGGCGCTCGAGCTAAAAAGGGAGTAGATGATGATTCTTCACTACCGGGATTTGGCGATTGGGTCCTCTAATCTCCAGTCGCCCTTTAAAAGGGGGGGAGTATATAAGATATTTCTCCCTGCTTCTTCGCATGCCTTTGTGGTATAGTCGTCAGTACGCTCGACGCGTAACCGGGAGGTCCGTGGTTCGATTCCCGGCGAAGGCGTTGCTCATTTTTCATTCTTCTGCTTCCAAAAAAATTCCTAATGATTCTACAACTAGTCAGGAACTCAGGCTCTCTTTCGAAGTCGGTGAAACATCGGCTTAAATACTACTCTTTATTCATTTGCATTAACCGCGTTTGTGAAATTACATTCTGGTAGGAAATTGTAAGCTGAAACTAGAACAGACAGGAAAGATGCATGAACTTAAAGTAACTGTTATTGAAATTATTATAAACCTTACACTACATATATAATATCAAATACATTGTTGCATGCGTACAGGCTAGTAATCGATTGAATTCACAGAGGCTTGTTGATGGGTTAGTAAAATTTATTTAATCAAAAGAAAGACTTTAAAATTTTGGTATTTTCCACAGAATTTTTCGTACGAGTTTTCACAGTATCACAGAGTACAATCAGTAGTTACACTTTAAGCTGCTAAAAATGTTAAACGCAACGCAATGCAAAGCGCATCTAAAGAGAAAGCTAACTCGGATATATCTCAGTTCACGCGGAACTAACAACTCGCAACAACGATAGCTAACTAACTGTAAGCAGATGCTCTCTCTGGGGCCTTAAATAGTTTTCAACTGGCCGCCAATATATTTCTAGCACTTTCTTTTTTCTTGAAATTACTGGAAAGCAATACGAGGGTGGAATTACGGTTACAGCTAACACAGTGGTCAATTACATTTATTCAATTTCAATACATATTGCGGTGATACAGTGACAGGACCAAAATGTCGCCATATGGTCGCCAAATTTGGCGACTTTTGCCTATATATCGCCAAATTACCGAGCTACTCATTTACTTAATATTAAATGCCCTTGCCTCTGTATTCTTACTTTTTCATTATAGCTTCTGTGTAGATTTTTTCATGTTACAAAACAAATGCACTTTACTTGTAATTCTACTAAAATTACCTATCTCAAGTACAAAATTTGTAACAATACGTAAATTTGATATTAAATTATTATTATATGAATAATTTAATGTCTAATATTTTAATTAATGAAAAATATCTAAAAATGTAAAACTGAGATTTATTTCTAAAGACTTGTTTTTCAGACTCTTTTTAATGCTTGTCAAAATGTTCCGTCTTATTGCAAAGCAATTTGTTTGGCATATGGTTTCCTTAATAGGAATAATTAAGATTATTTTTAATTTGAGTACCGTTTCAGTATAATCGTAACACACGAGTTCATTTTCGGGAAAATTCAGATTGAGAGATTCACTGAGAAAATTTTAAATATTGAGTAAATATGTTTATGTAAAAGGGTACATTTAATTTAAAATAAACGGTTTAAAAAATTTGAAAGATTCATGAAAGACATGCGTGACTGAGAATCATTTATCAATTTCTGATCATTGTTCTATTTTAGTTATTTATCTATTTATTCTCATGACATAAAATTTGTTTCTTCTTGAATTAGTTACATATTTTACATGTAAAGAATTTTTACTTTCAGTTTTTCAGAAACATTTACAAGATTATTGCAAAGATCATACATTAGGTAATTTGGCTTATAAGGTATTGTCTCTCTCCTTTCTACATGGCTTTGTGGTGTAACGGTAGCACACTCGGTGCATTTTCGAGAAATTTCGGTTCGAGTCCCAGCGAGAGTATTGCACATTTCTCACATCTCCTGCTACAAAATAACCTAATGTATCTACAGTGGCACCCGATCTAAAAGGTGGTGGATGATGATTCTTCACCACCAGAATTTGGCGACTAGGCAACCTAATCCCCAATCGCCCTTTAAAAGGGAGAGTATTTTTTCCTCCTTTCTGCATGCTTTCATGGTTAACGGTAGGACGCTTACACTGACTACCAATAAGTATTTGGACACCTATGCAAATGACGATATCTGCGGTCCTAAGGTACGTCACGGACTCCGCCGGTATATATCGTGTAGGAAACACCATCGGCTTCAGACGCATGCAAGATGCTTCGCAGTTCGGAGCTCTCTGATTTCGAGCAAGGTATAATTTTCGGGTATCACAAATGTGGCCGATCCTTAAGGGACATATCTAGCGATCTGAAGTACCCAAAATCGACAGTGGCCTATGTGATTAAAGAAGTGGAAGGTGAGCGGTGATTGTCGGAATGTGCCCCAGTCGGCAGACCAACGAAACTGGGAGATAGAGACTGACGACTGCTGTCCAGAGAAATTCGGAAGAACCGCACCCAACCGATGGCCCTCGTCCGCGACGGGTTTCAACAGGCGTCCGGGAGTATTGTTTCAATGAATACATCCGTCAGGAAGCACATCTGCTTGGTTTTCATGCTGCTGCCCATAAGCCTTTGATCACAAAGTCCAATCGCGCTGCTCGGTTAATGTGGTGCAAAGTACATCGAAATTGGACCATAGATCAGTGGAAACGGGTTCTTTGGAGTGACGAATCAAGGTCCACCCTTTACCGTTTGGACGGCAGGGTCTGGGTCTGGCGTCTACCTGGAGAGCGTCTCCTGCCATAATGCATTGTGTCAACAGTCAAGTTCGGCGGAGGTGGAATTATAGTCTGGGGGTGTTTCTTCTGGTATGGGCTGGGACCCTTCGTCCCCATTCATGGTAAGCTCAACTCCGATGCCTACTGCACTATTTTGGATGACAATGTGCTTCCTACGTTGTGACAGTTTTACGGGTTGGACCCCTGTTACTTTCAGGACGACAACGCCAGTTGTCATGTTTCGACGTTAACCAAGGCTTGGTATGGTGCCAATGGAGTTCATCTAATGGACTGGCCTGCCCAGAGTCTAGACCTGAACCCTATCGAGAACCTCTGGGACGAGTTGCATCGCCGAATTCAGGGGTGCACTACCCGTGCAAAATGGGTGAAGGAACTTCTATGTCTTCTCCAAGCCGAGTGGAAGAAAATACCACTAGCTGTCATACAAAGACTTGGGGAAAGTATGCCCCGGAGGTTCCACGCTGTAATTACGCCTCGTGGAGGCTCTACCAACTATTGATTTTGAATGGTGTCCAAATACTTATTGGTAGTCAGTGTATTCGAGAAGTCCAGGTTCGAGTCCCGCGAGTAAGAACGGGAAAAGTGTGCAATATAACGTACACTTTCCCCGTGCGTTATATTGCACACTTTTCCCGTTCTTACTTCAAATAAATATACAGGCTGCAGCATAATAGTTCACTCGTTACGTAATGAGTTGAACTGCATTTTATATTAATTTTAAAGACAGGATAAAAATGGATTACACATAATGGTCATACAACAGATGTAGTTATATCTGTTGTATGACCATTATGTAAAATCTGCTGTATTAATACAGCTGCGATATGTTCTTCTGTATTTAACACCACAATGCTTGAATTTTGTTTTACTTTTTAAGGGTCGCACTATCGTTTGCAATATCTTTTCGTAGTTAAAAATTGCTTCTTTTGCTACATTTTGTGTTATAAACATTTTCAAAACTCAATCGTCATCTTAAAAATAGTTTAAAGAAAGGAAATATTTTCTTATTCTTCTGAAAGTTATTTCGAAGAATAATATTTTAAACACACTCTTAATGTTATTTGAATGACATGACAAATAATTCAAAACTTTAGGGATGCGCCAAACATAAATGAAAGATTGTATAAATGTCATGTACTTTTAACTATTTCAGTCTAATTTTTCAAACTTCTGTCACATTTTTTTTTTTTTTTTTATTTTTTTTTTTGCAGATTTAAATATGCTTATTTAAATAAAGGGAGAATTCTGCGAATACGCGTTAAAAAGCTTTTGAGAGTGAAAGGCTTTATTTTATATTCTCTCATTTCAAGAAAATGTTGACACATTTTATCCAATGACAATTTTCTCTGTTGCTTACAATAGAATAAATATTTTTTCCATATGCATTATATTTTTTACAAGTGACGTAACTATTTTTGTTAGGAAGCAGATGCATTATTCGTTTTGCATTATCGAGAACGTTTTCAACCAGGTTAAAGAACTTGTTCAGTAAAACATTTTTTAATATGACTGCAAATTTGGTTGTACGAAATTTTTAGCTGAAGTTTCATTAAACCATAAATAAGAAAAAATATAAATTTTAACAGAAGCTCATATAATGTGAAGAAAAAAATTTATTTCAGACTGTATCTTCATCTTGAAAAGCCAGTGAATATGAAGTTAAATTGCTAAGTAATGAAGTTTGAAATGGAAGAACATTTTAAAGAAATATTATTTCTGAAGTACAATGATGTAATTAGTTCAGAAATTAAATTTTTTTTATTGGCAGTTCCGAGTTATATAGACGTAATAAAACGTCTGTTAAAGATCTTCGAGACTACAGTGAAGTAAAAAGCTTTTTACTAATTTAAAAAATAGATCCAGCAATTTTCTTCCTTTTTAGGTCATACGCACCCTTTGAGAAGAATAAAAAAAGAGAAACCAGGCTACACAGAATCTGTTATTCGAGTAAGGTTTGTTTGAACATAACAAGCACCTGAAGGACAACAGAAGAAACTCCAATATTTGATATTTGAGAAAGAAAAATTATTTTAGAATAAGCCGTCAACATTTTCGGAATTTTATATTGACAAATATAATAGGTTAACTATTTATTAAAGACTGTGGAAGTCCTCTGAATAATTTTTCTACTTATGCCTATCCTTTCTGCTTACACGTGAATTATATTTTATCTCAATTTTAATTTCGTTTAACATCACAAGTGATTCTTACATTTTTTTTAATTCTGTCAACCCTTTTTGAATTCTAAAGAAAATGTCAGTTATAAAATCGCACGGACTCTGAAGAAGTTCAGTTTTCAAGTCATTTTCTCGCCTATCAATAAAATCCATTGATTGAAGACTCCGTTTCAGACTTTAGTTTTCAGGGAATTAATGGTATATCGTATCAGTGGGGCTTGAGATATATAAAGCAAAGCTTCATATTGAGGAATAGGAATCATATGCCCGAAAAGGTTAAATTAACAAGGTCTTCGGTAGCTAATCATAGTTGGAAATTTAATCACAATTTTGACTTATGATCTTTATGATTTATGACTTTGGGTCTGCAGAAATTGTTCAAAAAGCTTCTACAATTGGTGAATTGGATTTTCATTTCACATTCGCAAAGATTTACCTCGTTTAGTTAATGACTTTAAGTCCAAGCCAGTCCTTCCTGACATTTTTAAAATTCTATTAACTTAGTTTTTCGATTTCGTAACTAATTTTGGCGACAGATGGCGCTACCTTCTGTTCGCTTCACTGCAGTAGGGTATAAGTACTACCGCTGTGCCTGCCGCTTTTCACTACCGTCTCAAAATAGGGATGTCTGTGAACGGCTCCTTATGGAAGACACGTTATGCGCATGCTCACGGACATTGGGAAATGTATTTTACTTTCATAACGTCGCAAAGATCATACGGCTACTACATTTGGCTATTTATTAATTAAATGGATATTCGAATGTCAGAATAGCTCCTTTTTCACTTTATGTATAAATAATATTTTACATGTAAACAATATGATAATTGTTTTAAATGCTGCAAATGAAATGTCTGCTATTTAAACTGCATTCAATGTGAACAATTAAATACTCAAATCCTCTCCGTGAAAATAATCACGTTCAGTTTCCGAGCCATCACTGGGCAGAAGAGACGTTTTTCGAATATTACGAGAGCATATGTGAGAATAAAAGGATTCGTAAATTTTGTTGCACTAAAATGAAAATGTAATTGATAACGAACTTCATAGCCGTGAGAGAAAAGATTTCATTAGAATGCATAAAATTTTAAAACTGTTACTATTAGGAATTTCTGAAATGCATGTTATAAATTTAAAATCTAAAAACTTTCAGTTTAACTTAAAAATAAATTAAATGAAATAAAAATTCCAATGTCATAAAAATCAATACTTTGGAAGCCAGTTTCCCTGAGAAAGTCCTTTATGGAGGCATTCCTCTTAAAGAAGACTTAACTTAAAGAAACTACAGTAGGTTTACCATCACTTGTTGGCGATAAAAACAAAAGACGCATGCGCAATTCATTCAAAAAATTTTCTCATAAGGAGCCGTTCACAGCCATCCATATTTCGAGACGCTAGTCCGCTTTTAACTCTTGCTCCTGATGAAGAGGCACCTCTACCTGTTTGCCCGCGAATTTGGTTGAGATCTTGAGTAAATGTACGCCAGATATAAGATTGTTGTTTTGTTAATTTTATGTGAATCAGATTTAACAATCTAGCCTCCGGCCTAGATTTAAAGCTGCTAAACAATTGATTATTGTAAAGCACTCGAGAGCTATCTCCTTATGGGGAAGGTTGCCTTCGTAGAGTATTTTCTATGGGAAATTGACTGCTATACACATTATACATGGTAGTTCTGTCTGGGCTTCGAATTTTGGCGGACTGATTGGCTGCGTGGGCGTTTTTGTGGTTTTCCTCGTGTGTAATGTGTATAGCAGTCAGTTTCTCGTAGGAAATACCCCACGAAGGCAACCCTCCCCATAAACAGATAACTTTCGAGTGCTTTACAATAATCAAATAAATCAAACAATAATCATCTGGCATCGAATAATAAATGAAACATTTTGACAATAAGTGCTATTATTGTCCTAACTGAGAAATATTTCATATGACAGGTATATTTATTTATATTATGAAAAATAGCAATATCATATAGGAATCTTAAGCGTAAAGTTTAATTCTGAATGTTAAAAGTCTTTGTTTTTTCTTTAGAAACTGGAAATAAGTAGTTATTCCCTTGCAAATTTCACGACGCTAAAGGGGAAATGTCGGAATTTTTTCTTTCTAGAAAACTCACCGAGATTTGAAAATAAATTGAATCACATTTACAGTTTTACGTATTCATTTATAAAAGAAAACTTTTTTCCGATGTTCTTGCTGAAATGGTTTATTCAATACTTAATTAAGTTTCTGCCGAAGAAGTGGTTTCATCTTCCAGTTTTTGCTTGGATTTAAGTTGAATTTTGAATACGAAAAAAGTGTCCTGAAGTTTGACACATCACAGAATTATTTCCAATCAGCGATTCTAAAACTTAATCAAAACTTCTTTTTTTTTAACCTTCACTCGAAATTTTTATACCTGTCATTTTTCTGTCGAAGAATCATTGATTCCACATTTGCTTACATCTTAATAATCGCCCTTTCCAGTCCATTAAGTAAAGGAAATGATTCGATTCGGGGTTTCTTTTATTTTACATTCATATAATTTAGATTTGATGATGATTAGTTTCCATCCAAAATAATAAAAACAATCAATCGTCCTTCCTAATGAAATACGTAGAAATGATCCTTTTTACGCAAGTGCTTATTTGAAATTAAATGACATCAAAGTTCTTCCCTGTTATTTCAAAATAATTAATTACAAAAATAGTACTTTCTTTGCTTTCTTGCTTTCTAGAAAGCTATTAACGTTTCTAATTATAAAATTCTAAAGGCGAATTCAACATGTTTGCTGTTTAATGGCGATTTTATTGAATAGCTTTAAATGGGCAGAAATAATATGCTTAACAACTTTTCTGCACTAAAATACTTATTTTTCTCGGTCCCTTTCACAGTCACAAATTGCGCTGCTCCTCCTAATCATATTTTTTTGTTTATAAAGTTTTCAGGCCCAATAAAACCATTTTCATATTTCAGAAGAATTTGATTCTTTAGCAAAAATAATAATAATAATCTGAAACCTTTCGGATTTCGTATTACGCCCAAAGAGGCTTTTTTTTTTCATTTGCACACACATACACGTTTCGAGGGCATTTGAACTAACTCTCCTTTGGGCTAAAAATGTTCAAAAATAGCATTTATAATGTCAGGACTGAGTGTTCGGTGCATATTCTTGGCAAACATCTTCGTAAACTCCTTAAATCCTGATCTGGAACAGGGAGCTGAATGCAGCTATGTTCTGTGGTAGAATACTGTGATTAAGTGGTAGAAGAACTGCACTTGAAAGGGATTTAAAATCCTCTTTTATTAAATCACAATTATTTACAACCACTTCCCGACTCGGGAGGGATACAGAAAGTAGAGACCGCACTTGGGTCTAAAAGGAACAATCAAATAATATTTAAACTAAAACTAATTAGAAATTAAATAGTCGTTGCTCGCAGAACTATAACGCGAGGTTGGCCTCTAAACTAAATGGTGCGTAGCAAGATTTAACTTATACTGACGCACTTGGAATTACTTCAATAAGCAATCACGTAAAAGCGCTACGGCTTGAAATTTAAATACTAGCTACTCAGGCGAACGTCGAATAGAGTAACCGTGGTCTGAGACTAAAAGCTCTCTCACACTGAGAGGTACCTACCTCTCGCTTAAATATAACTTGGCTCCACTTCAAATTAGCATAAAGCTGGAACGCGCGCTTATTCTAACGGGAAGTTGAAATGAGAAGAGACAGAAAAGGAAAAATTAGAATAAAACTTTGTTAGTTTAACTAAAACCTTACAATACTGTTAAAATCTGTGCGCGTCTGTCTGTTTGTTTGTCACATCATCTCCTCCAAAACGGCGGGACGTTGAGTTTCAAAAGGGATACCCCCCCCCCCCGGATTCCAAAAATTCCTGTAAAGCCATTTCGGCCATTCTTATCTTTGCACGAATTTAATTAGAAATCTCTCGAAATGCTAATTTTCTTAATTAAAAATCTCTCAAAACGCTAATTTTCACCTTCATTTTCCCAAACAGAAACAGTCTTGCATAAATCTGCTTTATTTTAAAAAGTGTTGCAACTGTTCGTTCTCAAATCGTGAAGTTTGTTAATAATATATTTGTAGGTTTTGCAAAATATGAAATAAAAAAACATTTCAAGACATTAAATATATTAATCCGGATTCTAAAAATTCGTGAGAAGCTATTTTCGACCATTCTCATCTTCGTACACTTTAATTAGCCGGGATATTGATTAAAACCTCTAAAAACGCTAATTTTCTCATTTATTTTCCCGAGCGGCGGCAGTCTCGTGCGCTGTAAATAAAAATCTGATTTATTTCGCAGTGTTGCCACTGCTCGCTTTCAAATCGTAAAGTTTGTTAATAAAAAATTATTTATTTTTAAAAAATGGGAAATAAACATAGCATTGCCGAACATTAAACAAATTAGTATTGTATAAGATGATATTCTGCCGTTGAAGAAAGCACGCGATTGCATGTGATGTCATTGTACGTCGAAAATGTTTCGTTAATGTCAGAATTTTAAATAAATAGCTCCTGTAGGCAACGTGTTTGTTTCAGGTTAGCATAATTGATGCGATTAACACCACGTTAGTTCTTTTATTGATATTGAGAAAAGTTGTTATATTACGTACATTACATTTAAATTATAATGTTGTACGTTTTAACCTAAAGTGTCAAAATTTTTGTTTCCTAGTCTGACGACAATTTACGAATTAGGTTGTTGCTTGCAAAGACATAACTAAATTCATTTGCTTTGAAATGCTTCATACATTGTTTTTTCAGGTAAACATAGAACTTATAAATTTTGCTTTGGCCTAAGCCCGCTAGTATCTTTAGAATTTCCGACAGTGTCTTGAACTGGAGATAAAAACGTTTTACTCCGTACAGTGTTCCCACTGCTCGATTCGAAATCGTTGAGTTCTTTAAACGAAATTTCGTTACAATTTTACAAATATGAAAAAGGAAACGAAAATAAAAATCTGAAAACTTTCAGATTTAATATTACGCTCTTAAGGGAGTTTTATTAACGTTTTATGTGTTACCTTTATTTATTAAAAGTCGTGTTCTTCGCACTTACACCATAAAATTTAGTTCAAGAGCAATATCGCAAGATAATTTCATAATGAGCATATCTTTAGAATTTCCGATACATAGTCTCGCGCGCTGGAGATTAAAAAAAATTTTCTCGTACTGTGTTGCCATTCTTCGCTTTAAAATCGTTGAGTTTCTTAACCAAAAACTTATCAATGCTTTATAAAATATGAAATAGATAACAAAACAAATTCCAAATTTGGGCTTCCAGATGTCCATATTCGGGTGGAAACGTACGTTATTCAAAATTGGATGACTCTAGGTACCGTTGTTTTATCACACTGCGAGAAACGTATATACGTTTATGCAGATTCTTCATTATTTAATTCCTTTAAATATAATGCAGGGCTGTAATGTTTGGTGGTAACGCTTTTTTCTAATTTTTTCCATTAGCAACATAGAGATACAGGAAAACTGATATTATATATATATCAATAATTCAAATAAATGAAGAAGGAAATTCTATAAAAGTCTGAATCTTATCACAAACATCTGGATTAAAATCTTTTCCAAAATGCTCTCGTATCTAGTAACTCCACCAGATTTATTATTTTGTAAACGTTACATTTCCGCCAACAGGAATACTCACTAATACGAAAGCTGGATTTTGAGCAAAAGCAAGCTGAATTTTTATGCTTCATGAAGCGTCTATTCTTGAAACGGAAGCATTCGGGGAAAATAACTGAATTTTTATGCTTCACGACGCGCGTATTCTTGAAATGAAAACTTCAGAAGCAATTTTAGTGGTATATGCATTATGGAAAACCTGCATCAAATGCCGATCCAAAATGCGTACCGCTCTTTCTAAAGCAATTAATTTTGCATTCTTGCTCTCTGAAGATTATTCAGTGGTTTCAGTATCTATCTCAGACAGTACACGTGGTACTACTATTGCGTTGAAGTAGCTTTGTGTCTTACATCTTTCCATAAGAATGGTCAACAGTAGCGAATATTCCGGACTGGCATAGAATATATTTCACATTAAAATCCAGTAGGGAACACTAAAATTGTAATTTATTGTTTTCCCTCATGGATAAGCTTTCTTTTATCCATTATATGAAATCTAATGCTAAATGTTACCAACTTGAGACTTTTGTTTTCGTTACTTGCTAGGGAAAGTTAAATATTAAAAACTGTGTCTTTTTGAAAACATAAGCTTTTGAAAAGGTTTTTGAAGAATTATCTCAAAGTTAAAATTGATTAAGAATTATTTCATCTAAAGACGATCACTGGTATATATCGCGAAGCTCGACGTCACCTTGTCAGCACTGAGTGTTCTGAGCATACTCTTGGCGAACATTTTCGTGAAGAAGTTGAAGTCCTGATCTTGAACAGGGAGCTGAATGCAGCTATGTTCTGTGGTAGAACTCTGTGGTTAAGTGGTAGAATAACTGCACGTAAGAAGGATTTAAAATCCTCTTTTATTAAACCACAATTATGTACAGCCACTTCCCAACTCGGGAGGGATAACAGAAAATAATGACCGCACTTGGGTCTAACTTGAACAATCAAATAAATTAAACTAAAAAATAGAAATTAAGTAGTCGTTGCTCACAGAGCTATAAACGCGAGATTGGCCTCTATGCTAAATGGTGCGTAGCAAGATTTAACTAATCCTAACGCACTTAAATTTACTTCAATAAGTAATAGAGTAACAGCGCTAAGGCTTAGAATTTAAATGCTAGCTAGTCAGGCGAACGTCGAACAGAGCAGCAGTGATCTGAGACTAAAAGCTCTGTCACTCTGAGTAGTTCCTCGCTAATCTTTAAATACCAAAACTTGGCTCCACTTCAAATTAGCATAAAGCTGAAACGCGCGCTCATTCTAACGGGAAGTTGAAATAAGAAATCGTAGAAAAGGAGAAATTAAAATAAAACTTTGTTAGTTTAAACTAAAACCTTACAACCTGTTTCATCCACTGAAGAAGAATTATCTTCAGGCCTTTTGAACTATATAAACAGTCTAGAATAGAAGAGAAACACGCCAATGTGACAATCAAAATTGCTGAAACAACCTTGTATTCGGCGTACATTTATTAAAACACTCAATCGATTTCGAGGGCAGCTACAGGTCCCTCCTCATCAGGAGAACGAAATTTCTAACCTCGAACTCCTGATGAGGAGGGACCTGTAGCTGCCCTCGAAATCTATTGAGTGTTTTAATAAATGTTCGCCAAATACAAGGTTGTTTCAGCAATTTTGATTATATAAACAGACATCAGAAGAAGGGTGTATAAGACCCTTTATTCAATCATAAAATTAACAAATGTCCAAACTTGGGTTGACTTAACAGAAATACGTAACGAATAATAATTTCAAGGTGTGGTAGGTTAGCCTAACGGCTCACAGAATACTTAAACGCACGCACAGGAACAGCTCTGGTTTAAAGTAACCGGCGAAATAAGCCTAAAGGCAAGAACACGCTAACGCAAGTCGCAAATAATCACAGCACAACGTGGCCTAGACTAGGCAGACACTCTCTGAAAACTAACTTCCGAAACTCTTCCTTAACAAGTAATATAAAAAGAAGTTTTTTAAAGTCAATTCCTACTTAGGTCGACGAAGTTTTAAATAAAAGAAAATTAAATAAAAACTTTTTTTTTAATTTTAATGTGTGAAAAAACTGTATTAGCATCAAGTGTCATCCACTGCAAGTTTAAAAAATGTATTTGAAATTGAGAGGATGAATAAAAAGTATTTTAATAGCGATTGAAAATTAATTAATTAATAATTAATTAAGTCAAAAAAGTTTTTAAAGTCAATTTCTACTTAGTTCAGCAAAGAAAAATTTTAAAAATACAAAAACATTTTTTTAATTATGTGAAAAAAACTGTATTAACATCAAGTGTCATCTACTAAAAGTTTAAAAGAATGAATGTGAACTTGAGAGGATGAACAAAAAGCATTTTATCAACGATTGAAAATTTGAACAAGATATAGGGAGAGTGTGAGCTAATAGCAGGAATTTAAAAATAGCACTTGATCAATTCTACCTTGACCTGAATAAACTCTCGCCATCTCATGTACATTCCGGCATGAAAAGCGTGGGTGAAAAGAGAGTAAATAATAAAGGCTTTTCAACCTAAAATGAACTATTAGTTAAAAATAAATAGATAAACCTCACAAACTTATGAAAATAAATTAATGAAGCAGTAGAGTCATTAGGTTATTTTGAAGCAGGAGACGTGAAAAATGTACAATGCCCTCGACGGGATCCAAATCTGAACCTCTCGAATACGCGCAGAGTGTGCTACCGTTACACCACAAAGGCATGCACAAAGGAGGGAGAAAATACCTTTTAAAACAACTACTTTTTGGAAGTATTAACCTACTCCAGCGTTAACTATTTCATTGTGATAAATATTTTTACACTTTATAAGGTATTTATCTCGTCTTCTTAGCATGCCTTCGTTGGCGTAATGGCCAGCACATTCGGGGCGTATTCGAGAAGTCCGAGGTTCGAGTCCCGGCGAGGGCATTGCTCATTTTTCAAGTCTCTCAGCATCAAAAAAATCCTAATGACTCTACAAGCTACGTATAATTACTTTCTTTTTGGCCCGTGTGAGTTCGTGTTGTTACATACATTTATCAAAATAACTTCATTTTGTTTCAAACGTTCGAGCTGCTTATGAGCACAAATAGACAGCCTGCACATACGCTTGAAATTAGTTTGACCTTTTAATTATATACTGTCAATTTTTTCGTAATGTTTACTATTCGTTCTACATACTTTACAATCATACTTCTACAACGTGATCATACTTCTACAACGAAATACATGGACAGAGGTCCATGTATAAGCTTGAGTTCTTGAAGCCATAAGCCATTAAGTTCTCATCGAAAGAAAATGTAAAAAATGAGTAAATTAAATACATAATTTATTTTTAAAAAGTACAGTTAAAATAATAAATTCTCCGTAACTGAGCTAAATGTTTTAGCAATAGGTGTTATATAAGTAACAAACAAATATAAACAATTTTCTGTTATGAAAATTATTATTAGGTTTTCAGTACGTTGTGTAAATTAATCACATTATCAGTAATTTATGAAATGACGTAATCTTAAGCGCTTTCGTTTAATTAACAAATCATTATTATTTCATTATTAACACTTTGTAAGGAATGTTACTTTAGTTTTACTCTAATCAGTTTTTTTCAGTTACTTAGCTTTTCTGTCTTCGCTCATTTCCTTTTCCTGCCAGAATGTTATTTCAGTTTCGCTGGATATACAAAGTAGATACTATTTAAACTGGTGTCTGAGTTACTTCAAACAGAGCGTGTTCTGGCTTCTGCCACGCTGTTTCGCTGACAGTTAAGCTTGCTGCTTTACGACGTGCATATTAATTGCCGGTTTGTGTACGTCGGTGGTAGGGCTAAGCGCCAACTCGCGTTAATTATTTCTGTGCAGCTTCAGCTGATTATTAATTAAAACTAAGTTAGTTTTAATTTTATATTTCTATTTTGAGTTGCAGTCAAAAGTACTGGCTCAGTTTGTAAGCACCAGAAGTGTCGACTGTAAATTCTTTCTTGAGTTGAATAAAAGGGTATTTTTACCCTTCATACGTTTTGTCACAGCTACAGCTTGAAATTAGCGAATAGTCACTCCAAAGTTCATGTAAAATTCTAGCTATCAAAATAAAGTTAACACGTTGACTTCTGAGTCCATTTTACATGGATTGCCTATGGCGCCAACATGAAAATTTTACTATGCGATGTATATTATGTCGAAATATTATCTACAAAAGATAAGATGAGTTATACAATCGTGTTTAATGCATTTTTTGTGGCGAGCGTCACCGATGACTCCTTAAGTGCTGTAGACAATTTTTGCGATTTTGTGTTCAAGTTTTTGCGATTTATTATTCTTCAGACCTTTATACTAACAATGGTATTATTTAAAAATTTACTAAGTTTGCTATTTACTCTAATCATGTATTTTTACTATTGGTCGCGTCCCCGGTCACCGGCGAAGCTCTAAGCAAGTCGAGTGCCGGCACTGGTGACCACCGCGGCAGTCAACGTGTTAATTTAGCTAGAATCTTACAACTTATATAAAAACATTAACGTTATTTTTTAAATACCTTGATAAGCAATGATAGGTAAAGCATAAAGTGCAGATTAGTCAAACATTTATAATGTTACAGTGAATCTGTGCTCCATTAAAGATTTTCTTTCATTGTGTTCTTTTATTCCTTTAACTATTTACGGGAATGTATACAATTTACAAATAGGAAGTCTGGGTTGTTTAAGCGCATTAGATATGACATCATTATTCAAGGACATATTAAAAGAAATGGAATGAATTTCAACCTATGAAATTCCTAAAAACAAACAGAACTTTCGCTTCAATAATTTCAATGAACTGTCGTTTACTATTGTTGTTCGGTACTTGTAACTTTATCTTTGGCCGAAGGAACACTTTCCTGTCTCATTTTTGTTATTCTGAATTTATTATGTTAATCTGTTAGATCTGGCAACATAAAATAATGTATAAGTTCAGTTTCTGAGAATTGGCAACTGATATATTCCTTACCAAATGTACGCTGCGCAAAAAGAAAATTGGTATCCCGTTCTGCGGGGCCGATTGACGAAATTCAACTTGCGTTTTTCATGTCTCGAAAGCGCGACTTAATATATGTATTAGATTTATATACAGCATTGTTCTAATATACGTATTTTGACAGAAAATCGGACTTTTTCTGTAATAACATGCCAATTGTTTTCCCTATTGCGATCCTTCGACTTAAATTAGGCCAAAATGCCAAGTTTTGTAAAAATCGTTTAAATAATTAGCTCTCAAAATTTTAGCTCCTCCATGTTAATTAAATTTGATATATATTTATTAATATCTTTTTTATTCAACTTACATGATTTGTTCTTTCAGAATTCGAAATTCAGTTTCATTCAAAATAAAATTCCCCCATTTTTATGATATATTTTTTAAATTTGTATTTTTGAGTATTGTTTTAATTTTCGAAAAAAACACTTGAATTATAACCTATAACATTTTGCCATCATCTTATAGTACACTCATGTCCATAAATTAAGGATAATTCGGAGTCACGCGGAAATCGAACTCTAAAATAAATATATCACCTGTAAAATCACTACACACATCTTCAAGAATCATATGCAAATTTCAGGAAGTAACCAGATGACACCGATGGTACGTCACAATAACGAGAGTGTAAGAGAATGATCTATTAGGAACACAGGCAAAGAAGTAAAATTGTTCGCAGGCGCTTTATAACCATTTCAGTGCAATAACGGAATAGTTATGACACAAAGGACGCATTTGGATGATTTTTTACGTGGTAGAATTATCGGCCGTCTGGAATGTGGGCGTACCCAACTGGAAGTATCGGACGAACTTGGAATTGCCCAGAGTGTCATGTCCAGGCTTTGGCAACAATTCCAAGATGATGGTCATGTGAGTAGACGTTACAGCACAGGTCGCCCCAGAGTTACAACGCCGAATGAGGACCTGTATTTGCCAGTTACTGCCAAAAGAAACAGGCGGAGCACGGCCTCAGACCTGTCTCGTCAGCTCTCTTCAGCCACTGGTACGACAATTTCAAGGCCGACAATGTACAGACGCTTAGGGCAGATTGGTCTATATGCTCGTAGACCTGTCAGATGCGTTCCACTTACTGAAACTCACTGTCGCCTGCGGTTAGCCTGGAGTAGAGAGCATGCATTGTGGACAACGCAACAGTGGGCTTGTGTGATGTTTTCCGACGAGTCCAGGTTTAGCTTGCAGTCTGATTCTCGCCGGACATTCATATGGAGAGCTCCAGGTACCCGTTACCACCAAGAAAAATTCATTGAACGACACCGTTACGATGGTGCAGGAGTGCTCGTTTGGGGTGGAATTATTCTCGGTTTCAAAACTGACCTGCATGTTCAAATTGGAACCATGACAAGCCAAATCTATCGGAACGTCATTCTGGAACAACATGTACGTTTGTTTCGGGGCGCCATGGGCGCACAATTTGTGTTTAAGGATGACAACGCCCGTCCTCACCGGGCAAACATCGTAAGCGAATGCCTTCACTAGGAGGATATCACCCGTATGGACTGGCCATCATCCTCGCCGGACTTGAATCCAGTAGAGCACGTGTGGGACATGCTCGGCCGACGAGTTGCAGCCCGTCAACCTCCTCCTACATGTCTACCGGAACTTAGGAAAGCATTGCTTTTTGAGTGGTGTAATATCCTATCCCCCAAGATCAGATCGATAATTTGATACTCAGCATGGCTAGGCGTTGTACAGACTGTATTGCATCGTCTGGGAGACATACAATGCATTAAAAATCGTACCAACCATGTAATATTGGTTTTTTGTAAAGAGGTTTTTTTTGTAATTTGCTCCAGGGAGAAAACATCGCTAATTTTTTTAATAATATCAATCATACAGCATCTTTTTTTGCTCTTTACCTTTTGTTTAATAAATTAGCTTTACAAATACGTCGAATTTGTTTTGCTTCTAACTCTTCCTTTGCCTGATTTTGCATTATCCTTAATTTATGGGCATGAGTGTAGATGTATTGCTGAGCACACCTGCAAAAAAATTAGGGTTTTTTATTCAAAATTTGTTAAGATGTACGTGAATTGACATATCGGCGCGTTTTCAAATTTGGCATATTTGTTGTAAGCGATAATAACACTAAATGTGGTTTACACACTTTATTAAAATTATTTCAAAGTCTGAAGGATGACTTACATGCTTCCGCACAATGAAGAAAATGAAAGGAAAATAGGTTGCTATAAATTAAGAAGTTCTTCAAGTCAATTATTCTTGGCGTAAACTTAAAAAAAAAGGCCAAGATAATTTTTTTCATTTCTCGCTAAATTTCGCACCACATTTTGCAAAATTTAATAATTAGTCATAATTTGAGCCGTAGACTCGAAATATGGAAAAAAATCGGTGTGTTATTTCTGAAAAAGTCGAGATTTTTGTGTCAAAATACCTATGTTAGAATAATGTTATATATAAATCTAATATTTATCCTAAGTAGCGCTTTCGAGACACGGAAAACGCAATTTTGAATTTTGTCAATCGGCCCAGTGGAACAGGAAATATAGAACTGTCCCATTTTTTGCGCAATGTACTCGCACTAATAACTTGTTTGTATTCTCTTTAAAAATCAATAATTAAACAATATCGTTAATAAACGCATCTTGTTTCTGATACCCTAACTACACACGCTATCTGCGCACAATCGTTAAACCTCTGTTGCTGTATTAATGCTGAAACAGTACACTACTTCTGTTAATGATTATCATATATATCGATTCATATATCAATAGTAATATCAAGCGTTAATAAATTATTGACTGTTATCAAGGGCAGATTCTAAAGTTTTCATTACACAATGTAACTGTGTTCTTCCTTCTTTCAGAATATGTTCATCTGGCCTCCAAATCAGCATCAGAATGCATTTATGAAAGTTTAATGGATGGAAAACCATCTTCATATGAGACAGTTCTGTGCAAAGCTCATGTACTTAACGAAGAGGTAAATATATACTTTTAATAAGCTTTCGAAAGTATTAGCGCATGTTGACAAAATGTTTAAATAATTTCGTCGAGGCTTTCATTGGCTCTGTTGGGTACTGTAATATTTATCATATGACTATAATTATTTTCGAAATATAATTACTGAAGTAATCTGCATTAAGTACCAGATAAAATACCTGTTACCTATTTAATAATTTACTAATTTAAATATCTATGAAATGCGTCAGTAATAATTTTCGTTCTATACGCCTAGCCAGGTTTATATGAGAGTTAACTTTAACTGATAACGATGTAAATATTCATTCAAATAAAATTATTCTTGAGTTCATAATTTTAATAATTCCCAAAACGAGATTTTAATTTTTACAAATTATCAAACTTCAAGTTCTCGTCTAGTGTTAACTTTTTTTTAATTTAACTTAAAGAGGCTCTGCGAGTTCGAATTTTCTTGAATGTAGAAGCTCACCGAAGCATTTGTCTTTTGTTAACAGTCATTTAAAATTATGGCCTTAATGGGCAGTAGTTATAAGGAGAAAGTTAAAAATATCTCTTCCATTTTGAAACGTACTGAAAGATGTTATATAATAAATTGCTATTTGCATATGAATTTATAATATTCTAATACAGATTTTAGAGGATTAAAATGTATATTATTCATTCCCATTTCATTCTTTTTACTTCCTTGTACGAGGTAAAGGAAGTATAGTAATCACAAAAAATTCCGTGTACCATATTTCCAAGAAATTTCTGACCGCTATCGAATGCAATTCAACGATGTTTTTGCGTGACATCTGTACGTAAGGAAAGACTAAAGTACTCTATTTAAAACTGACTTAAAATGTATTCAGAAGAGAATTTTTCATGGCGTTTGTACGTATGTATGTATCTCGCATATCTCAAAAACGAGCAGCCTTAGAACGTTGAAATTTTGTATATAGGACTGCTATAACATGTAGATGTGCACCTCCCTTTTTGGTTGCAATCGGCGGCACCAAAAGTATATATATACGCACTCTATTACTCGGCTGAATGAGCTCAGGTTTTTATTCTTTTATATTGGTAAATTGCACATTTTTTGCTTTAAACGTGATTGCATTATGTTGTTCTTATCTTCCCGTTAAGGTTATTATGCCTTTAGTGAAACTGCATGGAATATTTTTAAATTATAAACAATTTGTAGGTACTTTATTTTTACCGCGATATTTTCGACGATGATGTTTTTAAACTGCGAAGCTTTTGAACCGCTTTATTTTCGACGACGATATTTTGTACCACGATGTTTTAGAACTGCACTGTTTTCTCTTTTCTTTATTTTCTCCCACGATTTTTTGTACCACTACGTTTTCGCCTTGCGTTGTTTTCTCCGCGATGTTTTTGCTGCGATGTTTTCGGCCGTAACTAGCCTTACAAATGCCCAAGAAAACGGATTGTATTTTTAATATACTCAGTCATCTTCTACAGTCATTAGGTTATTTTGAAGCAGGAGACTTGAAAATGTGCAGAGCCCTCGCCGGGAGTCGAACCCTGGACCTCTCGAATATCCGCTGAATATGCTTCTAATTACACCATGAAGACACGCAGAAAAGAGGGAGGAATACCTTAGAAGCTTTAAAGATTACACTTAATCCAGTATTCAAATTTATAATCTTTTATTACATCCCAATTCCGGTTCCTTGCCTTTGGTGAGTGACACATCACGAAACTGTAAATACTAATATAAGAAACATTTTACATAGTTAAAAACTGAAACGTAATTTGACAAGACTGTCTTAATGTTTTTAAGTTTCCTTTTCTGAGGAAAATCGGGATTTGGAGGCATCTGAGTTTCGACTTAATTTATTCCGCTCGAGAATGCAAATCTGAAGAAACTCGAACCTTATATTCAAATGAAGGGGGAAGTATCTTTCACTCATGGTGCGCAAACGATCCTAGAAAGGAATTTCTTTCGCCTCTAGAGAATAATAAATTCTAATGCATGTACCTATCTATCTGTATATTCTTATGTAACTTACTGCAAAATCCTCAGGATGTGAGGGCTTGAAATTCCCTAACACGTTAAAACCTTTTTGCAAGAGTCTTTCCAAATAGGTGCCTGGAGACAGAATAAAGTTGCTTCTTCCTGATAATGTAGATTTATCTGTGAAAGTTCCAAACTAGATGTTTTACAAACCTAGATGACTTACAATGACTTCTTAGCTGTAATCTAGGTCATGAATTCTTTCTCTCTCTTTCTTTCTATGCGTAAATATGTATATACATGTCTTTTTCTATGTGTAAATATATATATATGTGATATTTTACTGGGTAATTGTGATGGCTGAGTGAAAAAGGTAGGAAGAAGATGTTGACAAAACTAATTTCTACGAACCGCCATCTTTATTTTTAGGCACATCAGATTCATTTATTTGTAGACAAGAAACGTTTCGATAACGTCATAAGCAATTACAATAATTTTTATATACATGTTACGTCATCTTAGATAAAGAAAAAAGGAGGGTATAGCAGCGTAGATATGTTTGGATGGCAGAAGTTAGGAAAAGGAATGACGTTTTTCCATGCGAAGCAGTATTCATACTACACTCACTTCCAAGCGTTAAGAACGAAGGTGTAAAATGCAAAAAAATCAACGAATACTGCTTTGATTGCCACAAAATTCGGCTGGAAAGTAGCATGTATATTTATGCATAAAACAAAATCAAAAATTGTATACAGAAATGAAAACAATATTAGATTTTTCTAAGTTATCAGATAATGATATACTGGAGACTTAAATAGAATTATGTATAAAGTGAAAATAAACAGCATAAAATGAAAAAAGGACATTAATAGGGTATGTGATCCCCCCTCATTTGTATACAATGTCTACACCTCGTGACCATGCTTTCAATTAGGTTGGCAACCACCGCAGAATTACGCCATCGCCATTCTTCTTGTAGAGCAGTTTCTAGCTCAATAAGAGTGGCTGGAGGTGGAAAACGTTGTTGTGATGCAATATGTTCTGGTGGTCGCGGGACCAAATTGTTCTGTTACCAAATGTTCTAGTCTTATGGTACCAGACGTTAAATACTAACTGTTACAATTAAAACCTGAAATTAAATAATTTGCCTACAATAATATCAAAACCAAAATTCATTGCGTTGTGTAATACTAACCCGAACAACCCCTAAGACCAAGCAGGAGCACTGGTGTTAAAAACATTCACACAAGTCATCATAAGAAAAACTCTGAATCAATTATATATATATATAACCAAGGATATTTATTGCAGCATTATAAGGAAGACACTCAATCCTTCAACTTAATTTCGAGATCTATGGTACCAGGGTGACAACTATTTAAGATAATGCATTTAGAATTATAATATATATTGCTATTTTCAAATATGCACCGAGATGAATTAATCAAAAATTTACACCGTAAAAATTAATATTAAATTTTCATATGCAGTTATCAAACTCTGCTGGCCAGCATAAAAATACACAGGAATTTAATGAATCACCGAGCATGGTGTCTTTACCAATATTGATAGAGATTACTTAGTTCAAGAAATTTCTTAATTTACTCAGGTAAAAATTACATACATAAATTTAGCAAATCCCTTAGGCAGTTAGAAAATATTACATATTCAAGTAGACCCGTTGGAGAAAAATGATTACATTTATTCCTACATTCAATTACACAATTAAAGGTAAAGTAGAATTTAAATTTTTATTTGTTCCTTAATTTGCAAAAGTTAAAGTTAATTCTCAACCAAAAGTAGTAACAACTTAAAGTAAAAAGGTAAAATTTAGATAAGTTAACAAATTTAATATCCTGTCTTAATTCATTATATATAAATTTTAATTACAAACCAAGTTAAGGTTAAAAGTCCTAAATAGAGTAATAGTGCAGCAGTTGCTTAAATAAACAGCCTGGATTTAAGATCCAGCAGAAAAACCTTTGACTAAAAGTTAAATAGAATTTAATTGGAAATTAAATACACATATAATTACTCCTTACTTTAAGAATTCATTACTGGAAAATTTTTCTTCAATTAATCAAATCTCTTAAAAATTTTAATTAGCCTTATTACTTAGGAAACATGTTCACGGAATTTAGGTTGCAAGCTGTACTAAATTTCAGGTGAAATTAACAATCAAAAGGTTGAACTCACTTGAAGGGAAGAATTTTAAACTTAATTAAGCCTTGCTAGTTTATCAGATGGAACAATCTCCAGACGAGCAGCCGTTTGAAGTAGGAACCAAGAAGCTCTCCTTTGGGCATGATTCCAACCCGCACAGAGATGATGTTAGCAGTCCTGAAGGATGTAGGAAGATGAAGTAAGCATAGATGTTCCCAGAAGGAAGATGAAAACTGGACCCATAGACCGATGTGAAGAAGGTGGAAACTTGTAATTCACTGAACTAGACCCATTCTGGAGAGTTGATGGTAGTACTCGGATCTAAGTTGCATCCACTATGGTGTTAATGAATTGATTCGATGAGAAAAAACACCATTCTAGACTCCTACACGGGGATGGTAAAGTGCGGAGGAGTATACGTTTCAATTCATAATTTTAGATGTACATCTTTAGGACGTAAACATGTCCACTACCGGACCCCCCGGGTCAACATTTGCTCTTCCAGAGGAAGAAAAATGAAGCGTCTTCTTTCAGCTGCAAATCCAAGGCAAAAAGGGCTGAGCATGGCCTTGCATGACGATTTTAATCGTCCAGAATCCAGAATTTTCGAAAATCACCAAATTTGGTGAATTAGTATGCAAATCTCGCCAAACACAAAACAGTGCTGCGAAAACTTAGTTTTTCCTTCTTCACACCAAAAAAAATTCCACCCTCGCCACCCCCTTCGCCAACAAGGAGGGGTGAGGGAAAGAATGCAACAACCCTACCACGCCACCGGACGCAGTACATGACCTTCACGAAGAAGTGCTCAAAAACGACCCTTATAGCAGAATAAATTTTTAGACACGAAATTCAACAATTTTAGCAATTAAATGGGCATAATTCTCCAACGGGGCGACGTACAGTCATGAAAGTAGATTCATAAGAAGGGTAAATTTTTTCTCTTTAAGAGGTATAAATTTCATTCATGTGAATAAAAAGGAAGTATTTTTAAATTTCAAATATTACGCAGAAAGCAACCGATTTCCCATTGTCTCCTTTTCCCGAAAGCTATTACTATCGAACGCGTAACGTAAGAATGAGAACTCTGTTTAACTCGCATAAAAATAATTGATTCAATAACGTAAGCAATACAATTCGTGAAGAAAAATTTAGAATAAGCATAAATTAATGCATATAATTTACTCATTCAATAATTAATTAACAAATAAACTGCAATTAACTACACATTAATCCATACTTCAAAACGAACTAAAATCACTACATAACAACGTGAAGATACAGCACGGCCTAGAGCATCCCAAAACTTTTCAATGGGATAAGGTCGGGCGAATATGCTGGCCACGCCATACGCACAATCCCTTCACTCTCCAGGTAGTCATCGACGATGTCAGCTCTATGGGGACGTGCGTTAACGTCCATTAAAACAAAAGTAGGGCCAACTGCTACAGCGTACAATCTCACAGTGGGTTCTAGGACTTCATCTCGATACCGGACAGCCGTCAAAGAACCCCGTTTAAAGATGTGCATGTCAGTGCGATATCCTAATGAAAATTCTGCCCACACCATAATGCTTCCGCCTCGGAATTTGTGATGTTCGGTGAGGTTTTGGGACTGATTGCGTGTTCGTTGTTCACGCTATATCCTTATAAGCTTGTCATCTGGCTCCAGAGCAAATCTTGACTCATCAGTAAACATGACATTGCCCCAGTCAGACACATTCCAATTCACATGTTCCCGGCACCACTGTAATCATGCTCCTCTTCAATGGACGGATAGATGAACACAAACTCGAGGTACCCGGGCGTACAGTCCACTCATATGTAATCTTCGATGCACAGTATCTGCAGTATCGCCTTACCAATGAACGTTGTAACCATAAATGTCACACGTGTGGAGGTCGGTCTGCGATTCCACTTTGCTACAATAGCAATATATCGATCTTCCGCGGGGGTTGTAACCCTTGGGCGACCGGCTACGGGCCTTCGGACAACTGTCTGTGTGGTTTGGAATTGTTTCCATAAACGTGAAATTAAAGAATGATGAACGCCGAAGAAAAGAGCAACATCTGCGATCGACTGTCCTGCTTCAATGCGCCCCACAGCACGCCAGCGCTCGGAATCTTCCATTCGTCTTCTGGAAGTCATAGAAACACGTATGTGTTGAAAACAAATTGTACGAAAGTTTTAAACACCTTCTAAGAGCATTTACAATCAACATCTGTAACTCTTCAAAAAGCTGTCTTCTTATAAGACTGCCTTTTTTGCATATTTCTTGACATGAAAGCGCGATCGGCTGTTAACTAACATATTTGCATACTTCCATCTACTTCTGCAGCGAATTGCATCCTTTTCAATTCCGATTGGCTTCCGGAAATTAGTATTTTCCTCTCAGTGCTTAACTTTTGGAAGTGAGTGTACTACGTAAGTGCATAAGTATAACTAAGTTGCGATTGATTAGTTTTGGGTTTTAGTTCTCCTTTCAAGCAGCGTTATGTAATATGGAAAGATCTCGAATTTGGGAGAACAGATGAACTTAGGGGGGAGAACACCAAATGTAGAATAGCCAATTTTGAGGTTTCCAGTTACTTGGATGCATAGCCATTATTATATCTCACATATATATATTTGTCTGTATGCGTGTGTGTAAAATTAAAAAATGTAAGTATAAATTAAAATTTAAACTAGCAGTAGCCCCTTAATGCTTAATGTTAATTTCTTTATCTCCCCTCTCTGTTCTAAAGCATTAATCTTTTTTTGCACCGCATCATTTCCAGGTCACATGGTCTTGCATAACGTTGGTGATGTAAATGAAACTAAAACAGCCAATAATAATTTTAAAACAACATTAATTATCAAATCAAATGCATTAAGAAACGAAATTAACTCATTCTGAATTAAGATTTCCTCATGAACACACCTTACTCGTTTTCTCAGTGTTATGACTTGTTTTGCTTCCCACATGCTCTAGGTCTTCCTTCTATTCTGAGATGCTTTGGCCTTATTCGATTATATCTTGCCGCTCCCCTTTTTTTCTCTTTACACTTATTTCCCTTTTGTTCCACGGCCATGGTAGAACAATAGGTTCTACAGGCTTCTGGATTCCACTGTCATGTTTATATGTGATGTGACAATTTGGCCTCATTTGTTACTCAGTTGGCCCCATCGATTCGCGCCATATCTTGGTTCAATTCGATTCGATTTAATTTTTTTCTACACTTCGGCCTAGCTGGACTGCTGCTTGTTGCTTCTTTCTTTTTGCAATGGTATAAAAAAATGTAAACGATTTCAAATAGGCTCGAGTAGAATGCCAAGCTGTTTGTGGCCTCAACATATTTTTTAAAATAAATATGAATACTTAATCTGCATTGGCTTCCAAGTTTGCTTTTCATTATGGATTAATATCTACACATTCTGTACAGTCAACATTCGGCGATATCTTTACATCGAAGACTGCTTCATTACAGTGAGTGAACAAGGAAGGGGGAAATCTCTGTTTGAAAATTACCTCATTTGTGATTTAATCAGTGCTTTGCAGTTAATAAGTGTTTTCCAATGGAAAGATCCCGATTTATCAGGAGGCCCGCTTTATTATCCCCTTGATAAGCCGGACTCTTCCTATGGTATCATCCCCTTGATAAGTCGGGATCTTTCTATCGAATCAGCAAACATTTTCTTGTTTTATCCTTTTACATTTTAATTGGTAGATTTATAAGGTATTTCTTCCGCCTTCTTCGCATGCCTTCGTGGTGTAGTGGTCTGCATGCTCGACGCGTAACCGAGAGATCCGTGGTTCGATTCCCGACGAAGGCGTTGCTCATTTTTCATGTCTGATTCTTCGAAATAACCTAATGTCTCTACAGATTCAGTATATTTATTTGCAGATTCCAGTTAATAATTACCACAACAGTGCACTTTGTTTTCTAAATTTCACTTCGCGTTTCTTAGGAGATAATTGTCATTTATGTTCTCTATTATTTTATTAAATTAAATATTATTTTTGCAGCAATAGCACGGGATTTTAATTTTTAGTTTTATTAAATAAATTTTCAAATTCACTAATTTTAAAGGTTTTCTTCTTATTTTCTTTACTATATCTAATATATACATATATAATATATATCTAATATATATATATATATATAATAAAAGAAACACAATAGGCTAAAAATTAAAAACAATATTTTTTAAACCCGTCCCTACGCTATAGCTAAAGGAATGAAATAAAATAAACTTAAAGCATCTAAAGTTACACTTATTTAGGTGCTTTAAGTTAAATTCAGATGCATAATTAATTAACTTTAGATGCTTTAAGCTCATATACACATACCTTCCACATTTATGAAAGTTCCATTACGCACATACATACATTGTACAGACATGAAAAATACTCTCATACACACGTACACTGCGCAAAAAAAAACTGCCACAGTTCTATACCTCCCGTTCTATGGACCGATTGACGAAATTCAAATTGTATTTTTCATGTCTCGAAAGCTCGACTTAGGATATGTATTAGATTTATATATAGCGTTGTTCAAATACGGGTATTTTGACACAAAATCGGACTTTTTCTGAAATGGCGTACCAATTGTGTTCCATATTCCGATTCTACAACTCAAATTATGCCGAACTTCCAAGTTTTGTAAAAATCACACGAGTAGTTTTTAAAAAATTAGCTCTGAAAATTTTAGCTCCTCCATGTTTATTCAATTTGGTATGTATTTATTAATATCTCTTTTTTAAAAAAACTTATTTGATTCCTTCCTACACAATTCGAAATTTAGGTCCATTTCAAATAAAATTCACCCATTTTTATGATTTATTTTTAAATTTGTATTTTTAAATAATTTTTATAAATTTTTCGAAAAAAAATTTGGATTATAACCTATAAAATTTTCACAATCATCATAAAGTAGATGTATTTCTAAACGTACCTGCAAAAAATTAGAGCTTTTTATTCAAAATTTCCGAACATAACGTATATTGGCGCGTTTTGAAATTTGGCATATTTGTTGAAAGCGATAGTAACGAAAACGTGGTTTACGCACTTTTTTAAAACTATTTGAAAGTAGAACGATGTGACTTTTTTTCCTCTCCCTGCACAATGGAAGGGAAGGCAAATAGGTTGCTACATATTAAGAAGTTTGCCAAGTAAATTATTTTTGGCTGAAACTGAAAAAAACTCGCCAAGTTAAATTTTTGAATTTCTCCGTAAATTTCGCACCAAACTTTACGAAACTGAATATTTAAGCAGTTATTAAATATTAATTATTTAATATTTAATATTAATGTGAGCCGTAGAATCGAAATATGGAAAAAAATTGGTATGTTATTTCAGAAAAAGTCCGATTTTGTGTCAAAATTCCTATGTTAGAACAAAGCTATATATAAATCTAGTATACATCCTAAGTCGCGCTTTCGAGGCATGGAAAACGCAATTTGAATTTCGTGAATCGGTCTAGTAGAATGAAAGATATAGAACTGTCTCCCACCCCTTTTTCTTTTTTTTCCCGCAGACTATATCTTGAACCAAGAAAAAAAGAGGGTTGGGACATTTTTGTATCTCCCGTTCTTTTGGACCGATTGTTGAAATATTTAACTTTCGTTTTTCATGTCTCGAAAGAGGGAGTTAGAATATATATCAGATTTATATATAGCGTTGTTCTAACATAGGTATTTTGACACAAAATCGAACCTTTTCTGAAATAATATGCCAATTTGTTTTCCATACTTCGATTCTACGACTCAAATTACGCCTAGATAGTAAATTTTGAAATTTTTGGTGAGAAAGTAATGGAGAAATTTTAAAATTTATCTTGGCGCATTTTTTCAGTTGCGCCGAGAATGATTCACTTGGCGAATTTCTGGATTTATAGCAACCTGTTAACCTCTCCCTTTTTTCCATTGTACACGGGCGGAAAAAAAGGTCATCTTTCGTACTTTTAAATAATTTTAACAAAGTGCGTAAGCCATATTTGGCGTTATTATCGCTTATACCAATCATGCCGAATTTCAGAACGCCCCAATATGTGAATTCACGTATATCTTAGGAAATTTCGAATAAAAAATCAGTAATGTTTTGCAGATATGCTTAGAAATACATCTACTTTAAAATGACGGTAAACATTTTACAGTCTGTAATTCAAACTATTTTTCGAAAAATTTATAAAAATTATTTTAAATTACTAAATTTAAAAAATAAATCACCCAAATTAAAATTCATCCATTTTTTATGATTTATTTTTTAAATTATAAATAAATCATAAAAATGGGTGAATGAACCTAAATTTCGAAATGTGAAAGGAAGAATCAAATAAGTTTAATAAAAAAAAGAGATATTAATAAATAAATATATTCCATATTCAATTAACATGGATGAAGTAACATTTTAGAGGTAATTTTTTAAAAACTGCTAGTGCAATTTTTTACAGAATTTGGCAATTTGGCATAATTTGAGTCATGGAATCGAACTATGGAAAAAAATTGGCATGATATTTCTACCTCTCGAAGCCATATTACTAGGTTAGATATCTCAAATAAATTTGTATTATTGGGCTTCGCGTTATGGTTGCTGATAATTTCCATTGTTACGCCGGTAAGAAATTTTGAGCCAACTTTGCGTTATATCAGTTGTATAGCCTTTGGCTGCTAGACTTAGTTTTAATTTAAAATTTGAATTTACTGTTACTTTAAGTTATATCGCCAGAAATGTTTGGCTGATCCTGTTCACGAGATGTGCATCTATGTTCACCGTGTTATTGTTGTGACTTATCTCACTTCTCTGACAGTAACATCACAACAAGCCCACAAAATTCGTCTTCACAAGGAGTGCAAGATTGCACCTGTCGTTAGCAATAACCTTGAGCACCATACAGGTGACAATGCGACTTTGCTTTTTCCCCTCCCTCAAATTTGATGCAACTTGCAAGGACAGGACCTAGGGTTTCGCATCCTGCTTCCCCTGCCACCAACTTCTTGAGAGGACTTTCAGCTCGCCGCATATTTAGTGCCCCCATGCGCGCAGACACTGTACATTTACAGACATCCATGCCTTCTCCGTTGTTCGAACCCGCACTCTTAGGTACGGCAGTCAACGACGCTAACCACTATCACCGGTTTTTTATTTAATAAAAAGATTTCTTAAAGATTGTAGTTGTGTTCAGACATAGCGATTATTCGCTTAACGGCTGTTAGGAGTTTTATGCTAGTCTATACTACCCAAACAAGTCATATTTTGTAACTCTATGCATTATTATAATT
>KK120442.1:252668-284729 GCA_000611955.2 Stegodyphus mimosarum
AGTGTCTCTATCTCTTTCCGTTTCCTTAAAGATTTAAAAAATCGCTGGTTCAATTTTGATTTCCTTTTTCCTATTCATATGATATGTGAAGTAAAATTACTAATGAAAACAGAAAAAAATAGTAGGAAGAGAAATTCGTCGGGGACTAAATGCAAAGTAAAATTTATTGTCTCAATGCCTAATCATCATTTGCCGGAAATTAAACAAGTAATAAATATTGAGATTGTAAAATATTGAGACTATCTGTTTCTTTCTCCCAATAACAGACATGGGAACCTCTATATTCGATTTAATGAAGGTATTTTCTCTCTCCTTCTAGCATGTCGTCGTGCTGTAACGGTAGCACACTCAGAGCGTATTCCAGAGAACCGGGTTCGAGTTATCAGGACTGAGTGTTCTGTGCATACTTTTGGCGAACATTGTCGTAACAGTGTCAAAGTCCTGATCTCGAACAGGGAGCTGAATGCAGCTATGTTCTGTGTCAGTGGCAGAATAACTGCACGTAAGAAGGGTTTAAAATTACTTTTTTATTAAACCACTATTTACAGCCACTTCCCAACTCGGAAGGGATAACAGAAAATAATGACCGCACTTGGGTCTAAATTGAACAATCAAATAATTTTAAAAATAAAGTTGAGTAGAAAATTAAGCAGTCGTTGCTCTCAGAGCTATAAACGCGAGGTTGGCCTCCATTCTACACTATCAATGGTGCGTAGCAAGATTTGGCTAATACTAACGCACTTAGATTACTTCAATAAGTATTAGAGTAACAGCGCTGAGGCTTAGAATTAAACACTAGCTAGTCAGGTGGACGTCCAACAGAGCCGAAGCGATCTGAGACTAAAAGCTCTCTCACACCGAGAAGTTCCTTGCTAACCTTTAAATACAAAACTTGGCTCCACTTCAAATTAGCATAAAGCTGTAATGCGCTCTTATTCTAAAGGTAAGTTGAAATAAGAACACATAGGAAAGGAAAATTAAAATAAAACTTTGTTAGTTTAAACTAAAACCTTACAGAAAGTGGCGTGTGATGATTAATTCTTCATCAGCAGGCTTTGGTGTTCCCTAATTCCCAGTTAAAAGGAGAAGTATATGAGGTATTTTCTCCCTTCTTTCTGCATGCCTTCGTGGTATAACGGTAGCACATTTGGCGCGTATTCGAGAGGTCCAGGTTCGAGTCCCGGCGAGAGCGTTACTCATTTTTTGTGGTTCCGCCTTCAAAAATCCTAATGACTCTATAAGGTTATGTATCGGTGTGTTTGAACCTGTAGTTAAACAGCCATGATGGTCCTAGAAAATGCAAATCCTTTGTATATTTTACCGTAACGGGTGAGAAAGACGCCAGTGTAAAAGTATAGTAGACATGTAATTGAATTTTACCATAAGCCTAGGAAAAGTCGTAATGAAACATCTGAAACACTATAGTGCGTATAGGGTAATAAAATATTTAGCCATGCTTAGTAAATCAATGATAAAGATACTTGAAGGTGGCAATACGCAAATGGAACGTTTTCTTTGCCGTTACGAATGTCAACACTGCATGCCTATGGTCCGGCAAGGAACAACGACTTTTATCTGAACGTCTTGGAAATCTGTATGGAGCCAAAGAGGAAGGAAAGACCGAATTTTGTTCAAGAAACAGTGGTTTATCTCCAGGACAATTCACTGCTCTATAGTCATGCTTAAGCATTGACAGCACTTTCTCAAGTTGATCTATCAATATAAAACATCCTGAATATAATCCTGATTTAGTAATACGTAATTTCACAACTTTCTCAACACTAAAAATGTCCTTGTTCTAGAAGAGGTTTCTGTACATGAGAAAGGGCATTATTCCTGAACTGGAGTAGTGGAGAGTAGAAACTTTCACTGAAGCGGATGTCCCTAAACTATCTGTTTCATACTTTTAATCGTTTTAAAATTATGTGAAACGTGTAATGTAGCGGTCAGGAGTCAGAGTTGGAGAAAAATATAAAGATATAAAAATATAAAAATACAAAGTATAAAGACAGTCATATGTTTCTCAATAAGAGAATCAGTCTCAAAACTTTTTCGTCAGACTAGTTTGTTTGTATAGACGCTAGTTTGTCTGATATATGGCCAGTTGTTAAGGTACTCAATTCATATATAAAAAAACATTATTTCTGGAAAGATTGTAGAAACATTAGCTTATTTCAAATCAGGAGACATGAAAAATGAGCAATGCTGTCGACGGGACTCGAACCACGGACCTCTCGAATACACGTCGAGCGTGCTGACCACTACACCACGAAGGCATGAGAAGAAGGCGGGAAAAATACCTTATATGCTCCCCCTTTTAAAGGGCGACTGGGGATTAGGAACCCCAATCGCCAAATCCTGATAGTAGAGAATCATCATCCACCACCTTTTTTCAGTTTGGGCGCCAGTGTAAAGCCATTAGTTTATTTTAAAGCAGGAGTAGATGAAAAATGAGCAATGCCTCACCGAGACTCCAACCACGGACATCTCGAATACTCGTCGAGCGTGCTGACCACTACACCACGAAGGCATGCGAAAAAGGCGGGATAAATACCTTATAAGGTATCTCTCTTGACTGCCAGGTTATGGTCCAAAATATTGTTAGAAATGAGGAATTTTTCGAAATGCGATTTATGCTGTTGTTATTGTTATTTTTCACTTATCTCCCCTGCCTAAAATCAGAATAAGCCCACGAAATTCATCATAGCAAGGAAGTAAGGTTGTGCTGTCGCCTTCGGCACCATACGGGTGACAGCACGACTTTGCTCAGTTCCGCTCCCCCCCCCCAGTTTTGAGAGAGAACACCCCGGGGGATAAATCCGAGGGCATTCCATTCTCTTCTTCTACCAGCAACTTCTCGAGTGGACTTTCAGCTCGCCGCATTTAGTGTGTCCCCATGCCGCACAGACACTGTACATTTACAAAAATCCATACCTTCTCCGAGATTCGAACTTGAGCCCTTCTGTATGGTAATCAGAGTCACTATCCCGGTGAGGCGGCACGACTTCTTATAGTCAGCAAATAAACATAAAATATGTTAGACCTCAAGAGGCTCTGCTCCTAATATTGACAAAGTGACACGTTAATTAATTATAGTACTCAAACGAGTATGTCACAGACTAGACATTCATTACTGATTTATAAGATAATGTTGCTTCTCAAAATTACATAATCTTGTCCATTCTGTAAAAGTAATTAGCTCAAACTTCAGCAACTACGAAACGGTACTTTAAGGTACATTATTGACAGCTCGCGATGTATCAGGAACGAAACAACTCATGAAGAATATTAAATTCCCGTTTTAATTAAATTCATAAAAATTTTCAAAGAAATTTGACAATAATATTGAGAAAATTGACAATCTCACTATTTTTTCATCCTTGAGGCTCTAATTGACTAATACTACAAAGGACATTAATTTAACCCCAAAAGAGAATGCTACTAAATACACTAATCAGAACTGTTTTTCTCTAATTACGCGATTTCTAATGGCTTTATTTTTAAAAAGGTGGAATGTCATGTAAATATTGATGGGATAAATTTGATATTTGATTACAATAATTGATGGGGTATATTGATGATAATATTGATATGATATTATACTGAATGATAATATTGTATATTGATCATATTGATGGGATATATAAAGTATCGATGATGATATTGTTAAATGTGAATACTGATGGGAAAATAAATTGAAAGGAGAATAGGCTTTAAATTACATTCAATTGCAAGCGGCATTTGAAATATTTATTTTAACATTAATTTTTTTCATAACACACAGAAAAGAGTACTTTTTGTTTGCATTTTACACATATTCATTGCATTTTTGTACATTGAAAAATTTCCGTGAGCACATTTAATCATTGTGAGGGGGGAGACATTAAAATATGCAAGAACTCCCGGGAAAGCAGGATGTTGGGGAAAAAAAACCATAATCTTTACTTAGCAACATTTGTATTTTTAAGTCGTTTGATAAAAATTCCATATGGAGGAAAATCCCAGAAATGTAAAAAAATTAGTCCAAAGGGGCTTTGTCCCTGAAGGACTATTGTTTTCGTTTTGCGATTTTGCGTCGGAAACATTAAAAGTCTCTATCACTTTTCAAACTGTTGCCACCAAATATTGCATCCCTGTATTATATTTAAAGAAATTAAATAATGAAAAATCTGCATAAATGTATGTATGTTTCTCGCATTGTGATAAAACGACGGTACCTAGACCCATCGAATTTTGAATGACGTAATCTTGCTGCGAATATGGGCATCTGGAAGCCCAAATTTGAAATTTGGAATTTGTTTTCTTATCGATTTCATATTTTGTAAAACTTTAACGAATTTTTTATTAACAAACTCAAGGATTTCAAAGCGAATAATGGCAACGTTGTACAGAAAAACATATTTTTATCTCCAGCGCGTGAGAGTGCGTATAGGAAATTCTAAAGATATGCTCAGTTTATATGTTTGAGTTTGAGATATGCTCAATTATTATGCGATGTTGTTCTTTAACTGATTTTGTGGTTTAAATGCGAAGAACATGATATTTAATAAATAAAGGTAACACACAAAATGTTAAAAAAACGCCCCTTTCGACGTAATTTAAAATCTGAAATTCTGCAGCTGTTAATAGCACAAATCGTAGGTAACCTGTTAGGACTAAAAAGTCTGGTCGAAAAAAAGGAAAGATACTGGCAAGCTGTTTACTTTTCGAAGCGTGAGATACACCTGCTCTCCAGGTGATCATATAGCTATTTGAATACCTTTCCTGTTGTGGAGGGAGCTTAGAAGTGAAACTGTGCTATTATTTATTATTGGTTTCGATGTAGGGGGCGTAGCTCAGATGGTAGAGCGCTCGCTTAGCATGCGAGAGGTACTGGGATCGATGCCCAGCGCCTCCATTTTTAATTTTCCGTTTAAAAATTACGGAACTTTTTTTTGCGTTTTCCCTGCAAAACCGTGCATTTCGACTCAAATGACTATTGCCGTTAGGATAGTTAGCAAAATTTTTCGAAATCCAAATTCAAGTAGTAATTCGCGCAACCTGCGCCTGAGGACCCAAGATAATCGTGCGATTTTAGTTTGTATCGCTCATTACATATTTCTGTTACTTTTCCTTTGTTCATAGTTCATCCATTTTATTCCTTCCAAATTACGTATGATTTTACTTATTGTCATCGATAAAGTGCAGAATCGCCCGCATCTATGGCGCGTTTTGTTTGGCGCTGTTCACAAGAGTGAGAGAAATTGGATTTTTGTCTATTTCTTTTGACTGTAGCACTTCATCGTGCGAACGACAGGCGCCGCAGTCAGCCAGTGGCGCAGATCACATGTTCTGGTTACGTCACATCTTGTCTCTCGCCTCAAGGTGTCTTTTTGGCGGGTGCCGGTGCAGTGAAAGGGTTGTTACGCAATGCTCCCAGTACGAGTCTCATTCCTGTGTGCATAATAAAGTATATTTTTTATATGAAATGCTTTTTCAGTCAATAATGGAGTCAGGTCACCTTTAATGTAACCATCTTGAACATCAACCACTCCTGATAGCATTTCAAGTGAAAATGGATCGATGTGTACATGGACAAAGTGAAGGAAGTGCGCAGTGCCGAGTTTGTGCAATTCTGGAATGTTTTTTTAAGTGAAAATAGGTCGATGTGTACATGGATACCGATCTTAAAAAAGGGCCAAGCAGTGGGCGATTCTGCACTTTCGCTTGTCATTATTATTTTTATCTGACTTTCCCTTCGAAATTAATATGTTCGAAAAGGTCTCTCTCCAAGCCAGGGTTTAGAACTCACACGTAGGCAATCAGCTTTCTTTTCCTCTGCCAATCAACTTCTACTTGCTTTCATCACGCTGGCTACTTCATTTGACAGCTCAAGTGTCCTCAATCACTAAGACTTCATGAGCAAAACCTGAAATGCACTCTACTACGAGGCTTGTTGTCATTTATCATAAACTGCTATTCAGTGTTCAAAATAAAGATGCACAGCGGGGCTAGGAGCACAATACTGAACTTTTAATTCAAAGGGCATATATGTGACAATAACTGTCTGTTCCATTCGATTGAAACAGTGAGTTTCAAAATTTAAAACTAAAAGTATTTTGTTTTATTCGTGACAGCACATATAAATTTAGGATCTATTCTATTAATAAATACAAATTAGCTATTAATTATTAATATTTTATTTATGATATTATTATATTTAATAAGTTGTACGATTGTACACAACATTGTACAATAATTGTACGATTGCTTTAAATGGCAACTTCTGGAACTGTAAAGATAAATCGAGGACTTATTGTCCCACCTTACCCTTTAGTACGATAATCACAAATTCAAATGAAGGCTTAAATTAAACTTATTCATTAAAACACCGACGACTCAGTCGTGCCCAAACAAAGAAAATCATCAAATCCAAAGAGATTTAAAATTAGGCAAAAAAGAAAAGTAGTCTTACTCTGACGTAGATTTTGAATATCGATTTAAAGAGCGATGAAACATAGGTCCCTTATTCTTCAGCAGCAGTGAAATCTATGCCTATCTAAAGTTATTTTTTAGCCTAAATTTAAATATTACACTGGCATGCTTCCTTTTCAGTCACATCTACAGATACGATTACCCTTCAGATGTATGAATTACATTCATAAATAAAAAAGGTCAAAAGGAGGTAGCACTTGTGCTGATAAAAGTTAACAATTTTTTAACTTAAACTAAGATTTAAAATAATAACTGTGATAGCGTATAAATTACAATATACTACCACTGTGTAAGCAAAATTACATCCGAAAGTCTAGGCCAGTTTCTTTCATTGGGTAATATCGTTTCGTAAGAGTGGTTAAAATTTTTTAATATTTGTGAGACTTAAAAGGGCTATATTGTACGTTTTCTCCTTACAGTTATAAGGTATTTCTCCCGCCTTCTTCCCATGCTTTCGCGGTGCAGTGGTCAACGCGTTCGACGCGTAATCGAGAGGTTTGTGGTTCTATTCCCGGCGAAGGATTGTTCATTTTTCATCTCTCCTGCTTCTAAATAACCTAATGTCTCTACAAAATTATTTTTTCTTCAATAGAATAGATAATCTGTTCATCAAAGTCTCAAATATTTTCAAGCTTCTGTTATTTTTGTTAAAGTTTTGGTTGATTGCTAAAGTTCTCAGCACCGAAGTATTCAATGCTGCAGAACACTGAAAATTTCGCAGAATCTGGAAAAGATAATATTAGAAGTACTTCTGCGATGGCAGCGAGCACATGATTTTACATGTTAATATATGCCTACAAAAAATCAATGATTTATATTTTCTGTTTAAATAATTGGTAAGAGTTTACAATTGGGTGCCCCTTGTTGTTTAGTCATTCTGTTTTGACGCCAAGATCTGCTCCAATAAGACACAATTTCAAGATATGGCCGCTACACAAAACCAAAACAAGAAGTCAAAGAATTTCACAAACTCCGTGTCCATGTACACATCGACCTATTTTCACTTAAAAAAAAAAATCAGAGAATTGCACAAACTTAGTCATTGTACGTTGCCTTGACTTTGTCCATGTGTACATCGATTTATTTTCACTTTAAAAAATCAAGAAGCTAAAACCATGTTAAAACTCTCATGGTAACCCGAAATGGGGTTTCCATCGCCAAAACTGAACAAAATGTTTCGCCAATCGAAAGAGCACCCATTTCTACACTAGAGCCAAACCATTTATTATATACTAGCTTTTACCCGGGGCTTTGCTAGCGTTGATGTCCTTAAATAAGTTTCAAAGACTATTGACAAGAAAAGAAAAGAATTTGATTTTTTTCTTATTGCCTGACCAGGATAATCAGGATAAAATTTTAGTTATTAATTTTTTAAGTTAAAAAATACACTCCGCTTAAAATTTCAGTAAATACTGCCCTTCTTCATTAAGATAAAAAGAAATCCATGTTGATGTCGCTAAGACGCTATTCTGCGTAATTTTTAAAATCCTATTTGGATATATCAAACAATGCAATCTTATGTTTTTTTTGTTTGTTTGTTTGTTTATTTGTTTTTTGTTTTTTTTATTTTACTAAAAAATTCTAAAAAAAAATATAATTTAAAAAATTGAAAAACCTGCTTTATTAAGATATCTCACTACAAAAATGAATAATTTTCATTACCAAGACTTCAAAAAGTTTAAAGTATTAACAAAACGTTAAAAACATTAATTCTTTTTCAGAAGAGCACAAATAAGAATATTTACACAGAGCGTGGTTTAAGCACGCATCTGCGCGCGCAGACAAAACTTTTACATCGTTTAACTTATCTTTATGAAACTTTCAACATTTAATGTGTATACAACGATTATCATTTTAAGCTATAAAACTTATTATATAGTTTAAGTTTCAACCGATAAGTTATATTTTCTAGCCTATAAACTTTTCTAATATATCAAAAATTTTTCTTGAAAATTTCATGATGATCGGTTAAGTAATTAAGGCGTGAAAGCGTATCAAACAAACAAACAAACTCACATTCGCATCTTTCTTGTACGCCCTATTAAATACTGCACATTTTTAGCTCATTGAAACTTATTTCCTCGAATAGCCAATCTCTCAAGACAAGTTAAAATTAACATCAAAAACTCCAAAAGTTTGATATTAAATATCCCGGGTATTTTTTTTCGTACAGGAGTCAAACTTCTTATAGTTTTACTTTTTCATAACGAGTCTAAAATTTTCCTAAGTATAGGAACCGGGAGACAGCATTAAAATTTAGATTTCGTTATTTCTCAAAAACTAATTTTTCTGTGATTTGAAATTGCCAAAACATAATTATTTTTGATTTTAAAACACTTTAGTAGCTGGAAGTACCTGACCGCGACCAATGATTGCAAAAACAAAAGCCGTCGGGTAGAAACATTTAAACGGGGTAAGGGTTGTATATATGTAAAATATGAAATATCTAATCTATCTTTCAAATAATAAATTAATAATAGTCCTTTAATTTTCGTTTTCATTCTAAAAATAACGGAGCAATAATTTTGCTAACTGAACTCCCTAGTTCTGATGCCCACTTATCGATGTGATCCGAACATAACTTCTGGACAATAATCCGTCATGTGATCTGAAACGGAATCCGGTATAAAAGGGTAATTGCGTCGCAACTCCCTCTCTCTTCGCTCTTCTCTTCTGCTGCTTTTCGCTGCGTCGCCCTACCGCTAACCACGCAGAGTTTACTTTTCTAATTTCGTCTTTTATTTATGAAGACGTAAGCTGTACACAATTGTGAGGTGTACAGCGCATCCATAGTGATGATGTACATTATCATGGAAAAAAATTAGTACTTTTTGAAACGGCCACGTCTGGAAGATTTTTGGTTTATTCATTCATCTTTCTAACTACGCAATAAAGTCTCTTCATGTTATAATGCGGAGAACCATCATCAGTCCGTTGCCACTTACTTTCATCAAATCATCGTATTACAATAATAACTATCTTATTACACATATATATCTAGGGGGGAGGTAAGTCTCTACTATGAACCTGTTCCGCCACTTAGAAAAAGGGCACTACAGGGCTGGGATATCATCCCAGTCGTTGCACTAGTAATCATTTGGCAGTTTTGCCGCATCTTTTTTGCTTTTTTGTTTACAAGATCGTGTCGGTTAGGCCGACAGACCGCTTTATTAATAATTAATCAAAATTACAGAGAAAATAAAGATTATAATGAAATACAAAAGCCTAAATATAACGGCATATTATTTACAATATTTACATGGTTTGATAGACATATCTCATCAAGACGTAGCCTGCTTCTTTAGTCTTGGCCAGGTTAAACCTGTTACATTAATTTTCGATCTCTATTACGAGATTATCGGTTTTTATTCTATCTATTATACTTATGATCCTTTTGCGTGAATACTAATTACTGTAGACTCCATTTAGGCCTTTGTCCCTGATGTAGGTGGAGATGCATAACTAGATGTTATAACAGACCCAAGTACAAAATTTCAATGTTTTAAGGCTAATCTTTTATGTGAGGTACCTACATACGTACGCACGTACAGACGTCACGAAAAAAATCCGTTTCGAATCCATTTTACAATTCGTTATGAGAAAAGAGAGTCCTTGGAATTCCTTATTCTGCCTGTACGTACATAACGCAAGAGTTGGACCCCCGTCCTGGGTCTGTCTTTTGGGGTGAGCTTGTCCAAGCTCCTGAGACCCCCTCATCGGCGACGCAGACCCCACAGTCCCGGCCCGGCTCTATGAAAGGCAATGGGACAAGCAGTCCCCGTATCGAAACTATGAGGGCCAAATCCCCGACGACAAGGTCGGTGATCTCCGATCTAGCTCCACCACAGACAAAGGAACAGACACGACAGTACGAGTACGGTCCCTGCCAAGCCTGAACCAACCTGAGAATAAACTCGGCCTCTAGTCCTGTGAAGTCAACTTATATACCCCCGTGGTTGAGACTGCCTAAGTACAGATCCTAGCCACTACTTCCCAGGAATTCTCCTGAGTCAACCCCCGGGGGGGGGTGTCTGTACGTACAGAGCGCTAGAACTGGATCCCGTCCTGGGTCTGCCTTTCAGGGTGAGTGTGTCCAGACTCCAGTGACCCCTTCATCGGCGACGCAGACCCCACAGTCCCCGCTCGGCTTTATACGTAGCTCAGAAGGACAAGAAGATACAAAGTACAAATAAAAAAGCGCTAGGACACCTTTGCCTCGGGGCACCACTCCCTCGGCATCTGTCTGTACGTACAGAACGCAGAACGCAAGAGTTGGACCCCCGTCCTGGGACTGCCTTTCGGGGTGAGCTGTCCAAGCTCCTGAGAACCCCTCGCAGACCCCACAGTCCCGGCCCGGCCCTATGAAAGGCAATGGGACACGTAGTCCCCGTATCGAAACTATGAGGGCCAAATCCCCGACGACTTGGTCGGTGATCTCCGATCTAGCTCTACACACAGCCAAAGGAACAGACACGACAGTACAAGTACGGTCCCTGCCAAGCCTGAACCAACCTGAGAATAAACTCGGGCTCTAGTCCTGTGAAGACAACTTATATAAACCCGTGGCTGAGACTGCCTAAGTACAGATCCTAGCTAGTGCTTCCCAGGAATTCTCCCGAGTCAAGCCCCGGGGGGATGTCTGTACGTATAGACGTCGGGCAAGAAATTCTTCCAAATGGATTCGGAAAAGATTAAAATGGATATTTCCGTTGAAATACGGTATATGAAATTTTTCGCGATTACAGTACTTCCTTTACTTCGTGCAAGGAAGTAAATGAAATCTTTAAGTTATATATTTTATTAAAAATATAAGCATGACAATCAGTATAAAATAAACGGGAAGTTCATTATATTAAGAAATTGTAAGTTAACTTTGTAAAATAATATTGAGCTAGTCTATTGCTCTCGATTTCTGCGTAAGAATATTTTTATTTCACTTTTGGACATACAAATTAGGTAAACCATGTGATTACAGCCAAGCACAGGATGATTACTTATATGATAGTAACTTTCCGTTTTCTATTCCTATATGTAGATACTGCTAAATGTAGAATTCTTTACCAATGTCTTAATTAATTTGTATTCTTCGATTCATGTTACGGTGAATATCCGTAACTTTTATCTTAACAGCTCCTAAAATTCCTTCATTTTCCTTGAAAAATATTCTATCATTTGTTCAGCACCATTTTCTTCCGCATTGCTACACGCATCTGTTCGTGAAATGAAACATAAACCAATATAATCGCTCGTATTTTTCTAGTTTTCATTCAAAAATAACGGACTGTTTGCTTCAAAACTTTAAAACCTAAGTACAAAATAAAATTGTTTGAAAAATTAAATTTCAGAACATTTTTTTTTCAAAGTATTCACCGTAAGACTCTGTGAGTATCTGAATTGGATAAAATTAGTTTCTAAAGCATTTTATTCTTGTTCCTTCTTGTACAATCTTCTTTAAACCCTTAGCTGTACCTTTAGGGTCTCGGAAAAAAAGGTCATTTTAATTTTTTATTTTAGGAATAAAATGAAATTGCGTGAAGCCGCTTCTATATTGATATATTGTCGGCCATGAAAATCAAATTACCCCTAAAACATCTTATCAGCTACATGTTTAGCAACATTGCCGAAATCAGCTTGAAAGTTGAGTAATCTTCTCTTCTATACTTTTATTCGATTATCTGGTAAACTTATGATAATAGACGGAAATATGCAAGTTAACTAGGAAGATCTTCTGTGCCTCAAGAGGTACAGCTATCAAGCAACCTCTTTTCGTAATATAAACTTGCAATTATTTTCTTCCCAATGCTTTGCAGGCTTCTCACTTTTATTCATTTTTTTACTACAATGGAGAACTCACAGATTTGATTTTATTTTAGATCCAATTTTCATCTCTAGATGCGGTGGTGAAAAAGCTTTAGAACTGCCATTATCAAAATATTGAAGAATTTAACGCGTCTTGTCTTTTTTTCCGGAACAGTACCTAAGAGAATTTATTTGACACGTTAACTGCCACATGAGAAAATCTCCTTTAGGCCACGAGCGCTGCTATATCATGCGTGAATTGCTTCCAGTCGTAGGAGTTTAGAACGTTTAGAACAAAACATTTTGGGATATGTATTCAAGTTTAAAATCTTTCCTCAAGAAGGAAGTATCTAAGAAAGGGTGTGAGATTCGAAAACTATTTCTTCTTTTCCAGATATGTTTTTAGTAGTAAAATGGTTGAAATTTTTTTATGCTAAAAGGTTTGCCTCAACTTTTTGCAATGTCTATACAAAAAAATGTTAAGTGAATCATATAGCAGTGAAGCTGAATCCTTTTGCGAGGCTTACAAAAATTCAAATTGTAGCGATGAGGAACAGTCGAGATTATCAGGAAGATAACTGCAAACAAAATTACATCTTCAGATTCTGTTTCGAATACTGATAAAATGCAGTGATAATAAATGTGTAGATACTACTGATCATATTTTATAAGATTTGGTTGTTTAGGAAGAATTAAAATCTATTACCGAAGAAAGCACAACCAGTTTAGTGAAAGGAATGAATTTGTGCTGTCGGCAGCTATTATTTTCGTTTCTTTCTTTAAACAATCATTTTTTCAGACACCTATTTTACCACGTAAGTGCTCAAAGAACTGTCACTCGAGTACGGGTGACGCGGCAATCAAAGTGTTTAAGGGGGAAATATTTTGTAATAATTTTGTAATTTTGTATTAATGTTAAATTGTCTTTGGTTCTAGAAATCCAGTGCCTGTAATTTTCTAAATTTCTTGATACGTTATTCGATGATTATCTCTTGTTAAATTTTCTATGAAATTAACAGCTTCCGAGAGTGGCTTTGACGTTATACTTCTACTTTTTCTTCTTCTATCAATGCTTTTTCTTCTTTGCTTTACTGTACTATTAATACCTGCTTTAGTACATAAGGTGTTTCTCCCGCCTTCTTCGCATGCCTTCGTGGTGTAGTGGTCTGCATGCTCGACGCGTAATCGAGAGTTCCGTGGTTCGATTCCCGGCGAAGGCGTTGCTTATTTTTCATGTCTCCTGCTGCGAAATAACCTAATGTCTCTACACTGGCGCCGGAACTAAAAAGGTGGTGGATGATGATTCTCCACCACCGAGATTTGGCGATTGGGTCCCCGAAACCCCAGTCGCCCTTTAAAAGGGGGAGTATATAAGGTAATTCTCCCGCCTTCTTCGCATGCCTTCGTGGTGTAGTGGTCTGCATGCTCGACGCGTAACCGAGAGGTCCGTGGTTCGATTCCCAGCGAAGGGGTTGCTAATTTTTCATCCCTGCTTCGAAATAACCTAATGTCTCAACAAGTATAGCATAGATTGATGATTAATTCTTAAAATAATCTTCACCGAAATTTTGTTTAATTTTCTTTGTGGAAAAATACATTTTTAATCATAACTTGAAATCATCGTAAGTCATGACACGTGACTGTTCACGCCTCATATATGTTGTAGGATATATTCTGATAATTTATAAAAGATGCATGAATAGCAAGAATATGTTGTTATTTCTCATAGCAGTCATAGTTAATGTATTTAATTTTAAAATGCTACAAAAGTGTATAAGGTATTTCTCCCTCCTTCTTCGCATGCCTTCGTGGTGCAGTGGTCAGCACGCTCGACGCGTATTCGAGAGGTCCGTGGTTCGAGTCCCGGCCAGGGCATTGTTAATTTTTCATGTCTCCTGCTTTGAAATAACCTACTGTCTCTCCAATGGCGCCCGAACTAAAAATGGTGGTGGATGATAATTCTCTACCATCAGGATTCTCCACCAATAGGGTTCATAGATTGGGTCCCCTAATCTCCAGTCGCCCTTTAAAAGGGGAAGTATATAAGGTATTTCTCCTGCCTTCTTAGCATGCCTTCGTGGTTTAGTCGTCAGCACGCTCGGCGCGTATTCGAGAGGTCAGTGGTTCCAGTCCCGGCGAGGGCAGTGCTCATTTTTAACGTCTCCTGCATCGAAATAACCTAATGTCTCTACCGGTGTTCTGTCAGTTACTTTAAAGTTTCCCGAATTCTCGGAATTTTCGAAATAATCGTCTATGTCTCTTTTAACAAAGACAAGCTATTTTTCAGCATTTGGTGTTTATTTTGTAGCAAAGGACTTCCTTCGAATTCGGTAACATTATTATGATGATGTAAAATATGGTTTACCTGCATTCATGGCAAGCATATGGAGTATTTTATATTGCATTTGTGATATTTAAGTTATTTCGTACCTCTGTTTAAGGGGTTCATATGAAATAGGTTTAGAAATTAGTTGTTCAGAAGGTTTTGAAATTTTGTAGAGTCATTAGGTTATTTTGGAAGCAGGAGAGATGAAAAATGAGCAGCGTTTTCGCCGGGATGCATATAAGCATTCTGTACCGCGCCACGCACATAGGGAAAAATCCCTCCTCGTGATTGGATATGGCTTCCGATGACATCATTTTCTCTACGCTTAGGAACGCCTTGACTTTGCTTGGGCTCGAGGGTACACCTCCATGCCGTTTGTTTACAGAAAAGATTGTTACGTGCGTTCTGTTTTTGTTGCTATGAGATTACACATCTCACGGCACTGTAGTGTGGTGAATTTAATGTAAAAAAAGGTAATGATTTTTTTCGAGAGAGAAAAAGTTTTATTTATTCCTCCGCTAACTCCGTTAATGTGTATTAATATTAAGATGTAAGGTTTATTATACTTTTTCTAACAGTTATTTTAAGTTTTGTATCTTTTCTATCTTATTCTAATTTCAGCTTACAATTTCCTGCCAGAATGTATTTTCAGAAACGCAGATAATGCAAATGAGAATGAGTACTATTTAAGTCGTGACTTAACCGACTTCAACAGAGAGTCTGATTCCCTGACTAGCGCGCGTTTGTCTTCTGGCTACATCTCTCTTAGCTATTATTACGCTCGGCCATATCTTAGGCCCTTGCTAGGCTTCGCCGACTTAATTAATATTTAGGAACCAATTAGTTAGATTCTGATAGCTTCGGCTATATTAAGAGCTTTAGTTAAGCTAGTTTTAGTTCAAATTATTAGTATTTAAGTTCAAGCCCGAGTGGCGGCTTTGTGTGAAGTTCCAAGTCAGAACTGATTGTAAATATATTGAGCAATAAAGGGTTTTAAACCCTCCTTAAGTCTCACATATTCTGTTCACACACTTAAGCGATTATCCGCTTGTAAATTGTTCGTGGGGTTCGAAGCTAGAACTATAGATTTAAAGAGTTGAACCTCATAAAGTGTAGAAATGTGTATTAAGATCTTTATTAAGATGTATTCTTAATTTAAAACTCTTCATGTTAAAAGTATTGTGATTAATTAATTTCATGTTCATTATATATCCATTCTCTGCAGATGCAATCTCCGAAAGCATGAGACAAGTCAGTTTTGGGAAATAGCAAAAACGACGTTGGGAGCTAACACATCACACAGTAAATTCTCAATATTCATAATCATTCCGAAAAAGTAAAATTTATTTTTGAAGTTAGACTAACATAGATTTGAAACAGAGAAATAGAGATACGTATTTTAAATTGGATAATATTACTTTACGAATATTGTCCATTTTTAAGGTGTAACATCCTTCTGTACCTTTGCATAAAAATAATGTTTGCCAGAGAAGAAAGTTTCTTTTCTTATTCTCGTGTATTAAATTCAGCGGTAATATTGAATGCACTTTTTTCTTTCATCTAAGGCAACAGAATATTAGAAATGATATGGACATGGAAATAACATAACATTTGCAAAGGAAGTATTTTCTGCGATGTGAAAGGAACAGAATTTAACAAAATTGCAACAATTAACAATATACTTACTATCACACAATGCTTTTATAACTGGATCGAGATCTTCGTGTTTTGGTTTGTGCACTAAATTCATGAATTTATTTATTTATATAAGATTGTGTTTAAGATTATTAATTATTAATAAATGCTTAAGATTGTTTCTGATATTAACAGCATCTTTAAAAGCTCTTATAATTCCATGAAACAAGAAGATGTCTGCAGAACGCTGCAACTAAATTTTTTCGTTTCAAAGATAACAAACGGTAATTTTCACGCTTCCGTTCACTCATGCACGTCATTTATAGCAGGAATGATGAAAATGAGCAAATCCTTCGCCGGAAACCGAACCACGGACCTCTCGGTTACGCGTCGAGCATGCAGACCACTACACCACGAAGGCATGCGAAGAAGGCGGGAGAAATGCCTTATAACTGGATCGAGATCTTCGTGTTTTGGTTTGTGCACTAAACTCATGAATTTAGTTATTTATATAATATAGCGCTTAAGATTGTTTCTGATATTAACAGCATCTTTAAAAGCTCTTATAATTCCATGAAACAAGAAGATGTTTGCAGAGCGCTGCAACTAAATTTTTTCGTTTCAAAGAAAACAAACGGTAATTTTCACGCTTCCGTTCACTCATGCGCGTCGTTTATCGAAAGCAAAACCATAAGAATCTCGTCTATGTATCATTACGCCAAGAGAAAATGATGTCGTCAGAAAGTATGTCCAATCGCAAGTCCGCATTTTCCGTTATGCGCGCAGCGCGATACAGAATACTTATGTGCCGCCGGGACTCGAACCACGGAGCTCTGGAATAAGCGCCCAGCGTGCTGACCACTACACCACGAAGGCATTGGAAGAAGGCAGGAGAAATATCTTATAAGATATGACCGAAAAAAAATTACTTTTACTTATTTTGTTAGGGATTTTAAAATGATTAAAACAGTCTGTTCAAATTAAAATATATTATACAAGAAAATATACAAGTTCAGAATGACGAACCGTCAAATTACAAAAGTACAAACCATATATTAATAGAATTTTGGCTCATCCTGAATGTGATTTTGCTTAATTATACAGTCCATACTAGTCACATTTTCGAATTCTCGCTAACGATTATCCGTCTGTAATAGTTAATTTTCGAACTTATATAATGTAATGTCACAAGCGTATAATTAATATTTCTAAGTCTTATATTTGGTTTCTTGAAGTCTTGTGGACAAATTCTCTAGATCAGTGAGTAAGCAGTTACAAATGACTAAATATAAAATCATCACAGTCCTTTTGCTATTTTCTACACCCCGCTATCAAGCAAGTCAATTGTCATTCAGTTGTTGCCAGTAAATCACTACAACCTATCATGGTAAATGAAACTGATATTTCAATATCTTCTCAAATCAAAGCGCTGTATGTCTGTGATAGTATCCTATTTTTATACTTGAATGAATTATACTTGCCGTCTCACTATTTCTATATTTAACAATATACAAAAGAACTCAATAAAGTATCATTTAAGTTTCTAACCAGTTATTTTATGTTAATATGCTTTCCTCTCGATCTCGTTTCTATTTCCCCGCTGGAATGTAAATTTCTAGCTGGCGTGATGTTCAAATGAGGTAGAAAATAGAGAGTATTTAAATAGCAAAATCAGAGCGTGTTCTGACTGCTCGAAGGCCACGTTGCTAAATTTGATTCTCTTGTGATTAGTTTTTAGTTAGTTATTCTCGCCCTTAGGCTTCTTTACGCTGACTTAGGTCAGAGCCAGCTCGCGCGTTACTGGGATTTTGAAGCCTTTAGGCTGTACTTAGTGTCATTATCTTTAATTTAAACCATAATTGCTGTTTTCTGTAAGCACAAGTTGGTGCAGCTGTTAACCTTTTATTTGAATTAATTAAACGGTCCTTTACACCTTTTCTCTATCTCTGTGGTACTTACGAGACACGGTGATAACTCGCAGAATGTCTCTTCTGTTCTAAACTGTACGTTACGTAAGTACTTTACGACTTAAATAAAAAATAAGGCTTTTCCCGACGATCGAGCAATGTTGCTTTATATTGAATATTTGAAATTTTTTTCCTTCTAGCAGAAGTAAAGCCCATAGCATAAAATAAAAATAAGCAAATGAAATACTCACAGAATGCCAGTTTTAAATGCTGGTAATTGCAATACATTTCTGTCACTTGTAGGTAATGCAATGTAGATGCTGTCTACTTACATTATCTGTAATGTCATATTAGTTAGTAGGCGTATCCTACTTTTCAAACTTGTGAAACAGCGATGCATTTATTTATGTACCATCTACTTAGAATATTTGGATAAACTGCCTCACTATATAATCGTATTTACTCCCTCAAAGGTCCTATTTTAGGTCAAAATATCTCAGCCGTGTGAAGCATTTCTTGCATTTCTATTCAATGAACTACTATTTATTTTATCCATAACCGATATCTTGAAACTTCAATGAATTTCGTTTTTGCACAATATTAAAATTTGGTAACTATCTTCGGTTGCGAGTGGTTGTGATTTAATTTTTTAAACATCTAGGAACATTTACGTCGCGAAGATAAATGTTCGACCTAATTCTATGAATTGCATCTAAAATCAATGTGTTAAGCACTATCTTCTGATGCTTAAACCTTTAGCCCTTTTCGATAATTCGTTTGAGCTGCCGACTGAATGAAATTATCTTTTGCTTGGTTTAAAGTGGATTTAAAGCAAACTTCGTGCTGAGAGTTATTTCCCATTACTGATTATCTCTTCCTTCACAAAAAGTTAACTTTGTCATCACGCTGTGCTTTTAATGGCTAATTTCTGATTGCAGTTTTTGCTTATTTTCTTAAAATGAAATGCTTCACACTTTCATCTTCCTTCATATGCGATTTTGTGCTGCATTCTGCGCTTCAAAATTATGTAGATATTCATTTAGCATTCATTCGGTCTATTTCCATGCTTTAAAATTAATATTCGTAAATTATGATACGTGTAATCTAAAATTAATCCCTTAACTATCAAGTTATTTTGATCATTTGCGTACATAAATTGTCAACTTTTTTTTATTGCAAAAATCAAATGTTTGCCGCGTAATCAAAAAATCAAAAAAATGCATAATCTTTGAACTAAATCTCTATCCTTTGAAACCTTCAGTAAAGTGCTGCCATCTATTGAACTGAAGTCGAAATAATCTTCTCAGGATATATTCGGGTATAACATTACGATGCACTCAAAAAAAAAAAAATTACCGCGATCAATGGTCGGGCTTGACATTTTGAAACACCACTGCTATGCCCGAGATTATTTCGGGCATGACAGTTAAAAGGTACTCATTTAGTATTTTCATTTGTACTTCCTTGTACGAAGCATTGCAATCACGAATTTCGGGTATCATCTTCGAACGAAAATATCCATTTCCACTGCTCTTGAATTCATTTGAACGATGTTTGTGTGTGGCGATTGTAGATACGGACAAAATAAAGGACTCTTTTCTCTAAAACTGACTGTAAAATGGATTTAAAAGAGATAACTTTTGACAATACGTCGTATGTATGTATCTGGCATAACTCAAAAGCAAGTAGCGTCAGAAGTTGAAATTTTGTATAAGGGATTGCTATAACCTCTCTTTTTCGTTGCGATCGGTCGCACCAAACATATATATACTCACACTGTTACTCGGCTCGGTGGACTCAGTTTTTTAGTTCTTATATATTGGTCAATTGTGCATTTTTTGCTATAAAAGTGATTGAATTATGTTGTTCTTATATTACTGTTAAGGTTTTTATGGCTTGAGTTATTCTATATGTAATAGTTGTAGAATTATCAGCAATTTAAGTGTTTAAGGGACGCTTCTAAGGTCTAACAAAGCCGCCATTTTTAACTGAGTATTGATAGGATGAATTGACAAAAGACTGAAAAAATACGAAGTTGTTTGACAACACTTAACGCTGCATCAGGAACTCTAAACGTATGCTGCTCTACTGCTTTCAAAAGTTTTGTAATTTTTCTGTCGCATTGTATATAGCGTAAATGCAAAGAAAATGAATGCTGAATAATAAAGCTAAAAAGACAAAAAGAACTGTGTTAGCAAGAATTAAAAAAATTTTGAATTATAACCTATAAAATTTTTACAATCATTTTAAAGCAGATGTATTTCTAAGCATACCTGCAAAAAAATTAGAGCTTTTTATTCAAAATTTCCGAAGATATACGTGAATTTATATAGTGGCGCGTTTTGAAATTTGACATATCTGTTGAATAATGAAATAAGTGATAATAATGAAAATGTGGTTTACGCACTTTGTTAAAATTATTTGAAAGCAGGAAAGATGCGACTTTTATTCCGCTCGTCCACAATGTAAAAAGGTAGGAACAATGTGACTTCTTTTCCGTTGCTGCACAATGGAAGGGAAAGTGAAATAGGTTGCCCTATATTGAGCAGTTTGCCAAGCGAATTTTTCTTGGCTCAAACTGAAAAAAAAATTCGCCAAGTTCAATGCTTGAATTTCTCTGTAAATTTCGCACCAAATTTTACAAAATTTAATATTTATGCAAAATTTGAGTCGTAGAATTGAAATATGGAAAAAAAATGGTATGTTATTTCAGAAAAAGTTCCATTTTGTGTTAAAATACCTATGTTAGAACAATACTATATTTAAATCTAATGTATATCCTAAGTCGCGCTTTCGAGACACGGAAAACGCAATTTGAATTTCGTCAATCGGACTAGTAGAAAGGGAGATATAGAACTGTTCCTCCCTTTTTTTCCACCCCGCAGTGTACGTTACTTAATGTGATATTTGATTCTAGCGTGTGGCTTTTGCGTGTAAGCTAATGTTACTAATGCAACTTAGAAGGAACAAATAAATAAAGACTTTGTTATTTAGTAGCACATAAACTGTGTTAGAATATTTATATATGTTGTGTTAGAAATATATGTTAATGCGTGTATGTTAATACATATTAGAAAGAAATGTGTCTTTTTCCCATATCATTTTACTTTAATGTTTTCAAAATGCTAAAGCGGTAGATATAATAGCTGTATAAATTTAATCTTTTGCAATAATATATGACTCTTTCTGATAGGGTCTGGAAGTTATTATCCCCGTAATCGAACGGTGACGAGGCCAACTCAAACATCGGAAACCATCATCGATACATCATCATTATTCGAAGTTCAAGAACAAACTTGAATCAGTAAATCTAAACAGAAAAAGCAGCCTTGCTAACAGAAGAAGACAGGTGCTTTACAAGCGGAAAAAGCCAGAGGAAGTTTCTCATGTTCATTGGAGAACTGGAACACAGCTGGTAAATTTAAGCATTCTTAACACTTTGCCTGAATAGCTGGATGTATCTCCTTAAAGCTGCAATTACTCTTATAATTTTCTCAAATCCCAATTTTCTCAGTTAAATGTGTTGTTCGATAAAGGTACATATGTGGCATGTAAAAGCTTTTTGTTTAAACAGAAATAGTAATCAGGGTTTAAGATATCCCTAAGGACTTTAAACCTTCTTTTTCCATTCGCAATTCCTTTCAACATTTGATACTAATTTGAAGATTAAATCTCCTTATCAGATAACTAAAAAATATACTTCCTCTTATCAAACTATTGAGCTTTAAATTTAAATATCCATTATTTAGCTCTTAATGATGTAAAAAATATTAAAAGTTTTATTCGTTCAGTTTAAATTATTAATTTTTTATTGCTAAACTCTATCCAAATCCTATGAAATTTAAAGTATTAGCAGTTCTTGTATGAGAGCCCATTCTTTTTGTTAACATTCAAAGATACGATTTACTACTAAGCTAGGCAACTTCTTACACAGGCGTGAAGAAATAGCACGCAGAGGACAGAGTTTAAATTGCCCTTTTATTTGATTAAACTCTTTAACAAAAATGCTCACAATAACACCGACTACTTGCGGTGGGAACTTCAGAATAATTCACAAAAAATTTAAATTGCAAAGATTAGTGCTAGGCTACGTAAGTAAGTAAGTAAATAACTATTTACCACCGTCCGAACAATCAAGAACACTCGGGGATAAACGTCACCTTAACGATGACAAAACACACCTGCTGGGCCCGAGGTCCACATCCTCAAGACACCAGCAATTTAAAAGCTCCCGCTGCTAAACGCTCAACGTTTAGCCGACCCACCGCTAAACACGGACCAGTCAAGACCACCATCTCGGCTGACCGAGACCACGGTGGGGTGGGCGATGACAACTTGGAGCGATGACTGGCCGTTGATTGAGGCTACCTGCCAGCACTACACAGGATACTCCTCTCTTTAGGCTTTACATGGAATACCAAGGACAGCAGTGACCAGACTCTCAATGGTCCAGTTTGCTATTTGGCTACCAATACCCTGGTCAAGGGGACTAACACCACCCGGCCCATGAAGAGCAAGTATGGACTTACCCCATGGACCATCAGCAAACTGCCAAGTTCATAAATTTTATACCCCCGTGGCCGAGACTGCCTAGGTACAGATCCTAGCCAGTAGCTTCGCAGAGTTCTCTACGTCGACCCCCGGGAGATTCTAGTTGTGGAAATACGAAGACTTCGGTCTTTTTGTTCTTAGTTCTGCTGTTTGTAACCTCAGTTTGTAAGATTTTAGTTCTTTATAACAATAATTTTAAAAAAAAACTTTCCTGAACGAAATAAAGGAAGTATTATAATCGCGAAAAATTTAGGGTGTAATATGTTACCGAAAATATCAATTTTGACCGCTCTCGAATCCATTTGAAAGATGTTCTGCGTGACATCTGTACGTACGGCCAGCATAAAAGAATTTTTTTTTTCCAAAACGAATTTTGAAATGGATTTAAAGTGGATTCAGAAAAGATTTTTTCTTCATGTCTGTGCGTACGTATGTATGTATTTCGCATAACTCAAAAAGAGAGTAGCCCCAAATGTTGAAGTTTTGTGTATGGCACTGCTATAACATGTAGTTGTGCACCTCCCTTTTGTGTTTACGTTCGGCAGTACCAAACGTATATAAACATGCAATGTAACATTTTGAAGAAGTATGTAACGAAATAACAGATGAGCTTCTTAGTAAACGTTCACAGAAATGGATAATTTGAAATACAATTCTGCTCGTTACAGTATCACATTCCAGCTTACTATTACAATTTCTTTCTCTAAAAAATTTTTCACACATCTACAAAACAGTAAATTTCCGGAATAACATTTTTAAACATTTTCTGACGTTGTTCTGCAACGGTTACACGATATAAATACGTCATTGCCACTCCAATATCAAGGACAATAGCAATAATAAATTTGTTAAATAAGAAAATATTACAGTACATATATATACCCACTCTGTCACCCGGCTCGGTGAGCTCAATTTTTTAATTCTCTTATCTAAGTAAACTGGGCATTTTTTCGCTTTAAAAGTGATTAAATTATGTTGTTAATCTGTGTGCAGTAGTTGTAAAATTATCAACAATTTAAAAGTTCTTTAAGTGATACTAAGCCTAACGAAGGCCTATTTGTTTATACTTGAAACCCTTAGTAGAATAGTAAATTAAGTCAATTTGTGCACCAAATTTAGGGTCTTTTTGCCGAGTGGGACGAAAAGTAAACTTTCAGTTTTGTGCACCGAAAATTTTGACTTCCTGTCCGTTGGCCGAATGACTTGTTTCAAAGTAGAAACTCTAATTTTAATTGTAAATATTGTTGTTTCAACTTTTTTAACTGTATTTGATGTTTTATATTTTTCAAAATTTTCAGTTTTTAATGAAGATTTTTTTGACATTTTACGCATTTTTGTCTTGCCACGAAGTGAGAACTGAATTAATTGAATGAGAATTATACCTGTAATGAAACTCGAAGAAATAAGTTTAAATGAAATGCAGCAAAAATTGTGTGTAATTTAATAGGCCGTACAAGGTTTAGCATTGTTTTTTCCACAATTTAACATAGTACATGGTTTCTAACTTTTATGCATAGATAACTGAAAAATAATCGAATTAAATTGAATTTAGCCAAACATTCTTAGACATCTGGTGTTTCCGAAGCCGTAAAAGTAATACCAAATTGCCAGACACAGATTTAAACATTTTAATATTCCGAGTCATTTTCGACTTTCAATGTTTTATATAACTTTCATATATTTCTTTAGACGATTAATAAATACGTTGTGAATAGTTTTGGAAAACAGTTTCATAGAAATTTTGAAAACTGACATCAGAGTTTCAAAATCCTGAGCTTCAAATTAATTATTTTCTTCTTTAAAAGGAGAAGTTTCTGTAATTTTGCTATCACTCTAGATTTGTCATGAGAAGGCTTTATTCTTCTGATGACAGATCTAAAAGAAGAAATGACACTTGAAGATAAAAGATTTGGAATCTCTCAAACGACGATAAAAAGTCTCAAAAGCAGCTGCGAAAGATTTCAAGTCCCCGGAGTACTTTCAAAAGTGAAGAGGAAAATAGGAACCTTTTATTTATTATATAGGGAAAAAAATGACCCATGAGATTCGTAGCATAAAGAGTGAAAAAGGCTTTATCAGTTAAAATTTTCGCTGCATTTGAAGACACAGAAGCGTTAAGTTTTTTTAATAACCTAATGAACCCTTTTCGGAGAAGCCTCTATAAATTATCAATATTTGATAAATAATCTCAAGTTTTAACGAAAAATGTTTAATGTGTTTCGTATATTAAACTATCATTTTTAGCTTAACAGCCGCCCAACCGGTACAGTGGTTAGTGTCGCTGACTGCGGTACCGAAAGGCCTGGGTTCGAATACCGGAAAAGGCAGGCACGTTTATGAATGTATTGTGTTCGTGTGGCATGGTGGCACTCTAAATATGCAGCGAGCCGAACGTCCTCTCGAGAGGTTGATAGTAGGGCAAAACGGATGGGAGACCCCGAAGACCGATCCCTCCGGGGTACTGTTCATCAACATTTGAGGCGGAACTGAGCTAAATAGTAGTATCACCTGTAAGGTGTTTAAGGCTGTTGCCAACGAAATGCATAAACTTGCACTCTTTGCCACGAGGAATTTCGTGGGCTTGGACTGACTATAGTTCAGACAAGTGAGCATTAGCAACAACAACAACAGGTATAGCCAATGAGTCCTCAGCATTTGTTTTTCTATTTTCTCCTCTTTTTATCTTTATGGTCTAAACCGCCCAGACGGTATAGTGGTTAGGGGAGCCGACTGCGATACGAAAGAGCCCGAGTTCGAGTCCCGGAGAAGGCGTGGTTGTAACTATCCGTCTCTTCATAGGAGACAAAGACGGCCCATAATAAAGTTGTAGAGACGTTCGGTTTATTTCGAAGCAGGAGTATTGAAAAATGAGCAACGCCTTCGCCGGGAATCGAACCACGGACCTCTCGTTTACGCATCGAGTGTCCTGACCACTACACCAGAAGGCATGCGAAGGAGGCGGGAGAAATACCTTATATACTCCCTCTTTTTTAAAGGACGACTGCGGATTAGGGGCCCCAGTTGTCAAATCGTGGAGGTGGAGAATCACCATCCACCAGCTTTTAGTTCGGGCGCCGCTTGTAGAGACATTAGGTTATTTCGGAAGCAGAGGTGATGAAAAATGAGCAGTTCTCTCGCCGAGATTCGAAGGACGGACCTCTCGAATACGCGTCTAGCGTGCTGACCACTGTACCACGAAGACATGCGAAGATGGCGGAAGGGAAATACTCCCTCTTTTTGTAAAGGGCGACTGGGGATTAGGGGCCCCAATCGCCAAATCGTGGTGGTGGAGAATCATCATCCACCACCTTTTTAGTTCGGGCCCCGCTTGTAGAGACATTAGGATTTTTTGAAAGCAGAAGAATGAAAAATGAGCAATGCCTTCGCCGGGAATCGCGCCACGGACCTCTCGGTTACGAGTCGAGTCTGCTGACCACTGTACCACGAAGGCATGCGAAGAAGGAGGGAGAAATACCTTATAAAGTGACCACCGTTTCTAGCCTAGTGGCCGACGTCTATGATGACTTGTGCCCGCCACTGGGGGAGCACCTTTCTGATCTGTCTTCTCGAGCAACACACGTTGGAAGCAAAGTACACTGGTGAAATAAATTAAAAGAATTTTCATATTTGATCTACGGTCTCCAGAACTGCTGGACAGATTTTAATAAAATTGGGTGTCAACATAGGTTGATATAATATAAACAAGATAAACATTCAGCAGTTATAATAAACACACATGTTCCTGTGTAACACTCATGGGACTCTGAAGGTCTGAAACAGCGGTTGCAGAAGACACAAAAGAAACGGGTTAATAGGGGGTATAGTCCCCTCTTACAGCCATACAAGGCTCGCAGCGTGATATCATACTGGAAATAAGGCAGTTTATCAGTGCCTGCGGCAACTGGTCCCACCCATTCAGCAATGCTGTTTTCAGTTCCTGCATGGTTCTCGGACGGGAGTTGCGAGTTGCAATTGCCCTCCCAGAGTGTCCCAGACATGCTTTATAGGCTTGAGGTCTGGAGACCTGGCTGACGAATCCATCCGGGGAATATCTTCAGTCTCGAGAAATCCGTCGACCAGAAGAATTCCATGTGGCCTCGCATTACCGTTCTGTAAGATGAACTCGGGGCCCATTGCACCCCGAAAAAGGCGAACATAGGGCTCCAAGACCTCATCCCTATACCTCACACCAGTCACACAGCCTCTGTCAAAGACGTGAAGAGGTGTGCGGACATCCAACATGATGCCTGCCCAGACCATTACACCGCCACCGGCATAATTGTAGATTTCGAGGACATTGGAGGATGGGTTAGTGGGTCCCTGGCTCTCTCCATATGAAATTACGGCGAGAATCACTGTTTAAGCTAAAACGGGACTCGTCGGTGAACAGAACGATCACCCATCGCTCCGTACTCCAATCACTATGCTGCCCGCACCATGCTAATCGGACTCTCCTGTGCGTAGATGCGAGCTGGACACAAGCAGCCGGTCTTCTGGCAAACAATTCTCTCTCATTCAGTCTTTTGGAAACAGTCATCGTTGTTACACGAGTTCCTGTGGCTGCATACAGGTTCCGGGAAAGCTGAGAAGCTGTAGCCTCCCTAAAATGGACAAATAGCGATCTTCTCTGGCCGTCGTGTCTTTTGAATGACCTTGCCCAGGCTTTCTCTCGATGGATCCATTATCCTGGAACTATTTCCATAGGTTACACCCGACGCTGATCGTTAAATTAAACTCTCTGCATATCTGGACTTGCAATTGACCTGCCTCTAGCCTCCCCACAATGCGCCACCTCCTTCCATCATCTAAACGTTGGTGGTTATTCATTTTTACTGTTCCGATGTAAATTTAACCGATTGCTGCAAGATAACGCCAAGGAATTCGCCGAGGTTTTGGGGGTGTTAGCGAACGCAATTCGTCTTACACTCCACGCGCCTATAAAGCCTGTTTTTCTGCTGGCTTCGCCTACACAAACGTGTACGCTTATGTATTTGCCGTACAAGATGTACAGTTTTATCTAGAAGCAGTAGTTTATCCTTCAGTTCAGTTCTTTTCATGCAATTCGATAAAATGTGGAAATTCTCTTAATTTATTTCACCAGTGTACATTACTGGTATTATAATCTGGATTAAATTTATGTATTGTAGATAAGGTTTCTGTTTTGAACACAACGTTTAAAGTTCTTTATGACACTATGTAGCTGGACAAGCAAAAATAATAGAAATGAAGTAAAAAAGCGCCGTTAATTACTACCCGGGAATATTTCTACTATCCCAGAATTTCTTTTTTTTTTTAATTCAGACATTTTCCACACATCGATAAAATTTTATTTTATGGTATTTTATCAGTCACAGAAGTAAAAGATGCTTTATGTATTGCTATGGTTTTTAAGATATTAATGTTTTCTTTATGAATTTGCAAGAGTCATAATATGTTTCATTTTTTCTAAAATAAAATAGAATTCATGATGAATATTTAAAATTTTACTATTCAAGTTTCGTTTTATGATAAAAGGTTTTTAATGTGTATTTTATATAGAAACGTTTCTGAACCTTTTTTGCTCCATGCATCCCTTTCACCACTGATACACGATCCTTCCCCCCTCCCCATTACAAATCAAGTAATACATAAGCATTTATTTAAACTTGGATTATTTTTAATGTGTTTTATAAATTAAAAATATAGAAAATGTTAATAATTACCAAAATTCGAATTAATAAATAAAACTGCCCACCAGCGGCCGAGCGATAAAGTAGCTGAACACTGGTAGTTCGGTCCGAAGTATCAATCCCGTAAACGGCTTGGCTGCATGGGCGTTTTGGAGATTTCCCCCATGTGTAACGTATATACAGGAAGTTTCCCTTAGAAATGCCTCTACGTAGGCATCCCTCCCCTTAGACAAATAGACTTCGGGACTTTGTTGTAATTTCATAAACCAAAACAAACCAAACCAAACTCTAAAATAAAACTTAATACTCAACAGGTAAATAAACGACTGACCACATCCCCCCCTGGAACTATGAAATCCCCCTTGGTTAAGAATCCCTGTTCAATAGTAAGTACTCGAAAATTGCTTCGAATTAGCCGAAAGTTGACATTTAAAAAACTCTTTTTTTATTAACCTTTCTATTAATGTCAGTCATTCTTCAGAGACTTTTAGTGACTAAAATGCTAAACCAAATACATACTACAAAATCATAAATTGATGAAATTTAGATGTACTTGATAAAATAAGGAAATATATATTACAGAACTGTTTTAAAGGTAGTAAACAAAATAAGGAATTAACTATTTTAAGCGTTCATTAAACCTATTTCAATTGTGTTTTACCAAAACATATTTTTCCTTCTTCCCTAGTGTTTTTGTTACCTTTACACACTCATTGAAATAGCTGTGGGATATAAGTTTATCGCACAGCTATTTCAATGACTGTGTAAAGGTAACAAAACATATTTAACATATACTTCTCGACATCAAACTGAGCAGCTGCAAGCAATGAAAGCATGCCCCTCAGCGTGTCTGTAAGTAAGCATTCAAAATAATTCGTATATAGCTAAGGATTTTGCCCACGTTAGTTTGTAATGTACACTGCGCAAAAAAAAAAAAAGAAAAGGGACAAAGGGACGGTTTTATATCTCTCGTTCTACTAGGCCGATTGACGAAATTCAAATTGCGTTTTTTATGTCTCGAAAGTGCGACTTAGGATATGTATAAGATTTATATATAGCATTGTTTAAATATAGGTATTTTGACACAAAATCGGCTTTTTCTGAAATGGCACGCCATTTTTTTTCCATATTTCCATTCTACCACTCCAATTATGCCAAACTGCCAAGTTTTGTAAAACTCGCAAGAGCAGTTTTTCAAAAATTAGCTCCCAAACTTTTAGCTCCTCAGTGTTAATTGAGTTAGATATATATTTATTAATATCCCTTTTTTTATGAAATTTATTGGATTCCTTCTTACACAGTTCAAAGTTTGGGTTCATTACAAATAAAATTCGCCCATTTTTTGTGATTTATTTTTTTAATTTGTATTTTTAAATAATTTTTATAAATTTTTCGAAAAACATTTTGAATTATAACCTATAAAATTTTTACAATCGTCTTAAAGTACATTTATTTCTAAGCATACCCGCAAAAAATTAGAACTTTTTATTCAAAATTTTCGAAGATATACGTGAATTTATATATTGGCACGTTTTGAAATTTGGCATATTTGTTGAAAGCGATAATAACGGAAATGTGGTTGACGCACTTTGTTCAAATTATTTGAAAGTAGAACGGTGTCACTTTTGTCCCTCTTATCCACAATGTAAAAACGCAGGAACGATGTGACTTTTGTTCCTCCGCTGCACAATGGAAAGGAATGAAAATAGGTTGCCACATATTAAGAAGTTCGCCAAGTGAATTATTCTTGGCTCAAAAAAATCGCCAAGTTATATTTATGAATTTCTCCGTAAATCTCGAGCCAAATTTTACAAAATTTAATATTTAGGCATAATTTGACTAGTAGACTCGAAATATGGAAAAAAATTGCTATGTTATTTCAGAAAAGTCCCATTTTGTGCCAAAATACCTAAGTTAGAATGATGTTATATATAAATCTAACATATATCCTAAGTCGCGCTTTTGAGACATGAAAAACGTAATTTCAATTTCGTCAATCGGTTCAGTAGAACGGGAGATATAGAACTTTTTTCCCCCTCTGCTACTGCAAATCACTAAATTTTCAAATATTTTACTATTTATCACTTAAAATATCTTCTTGAACTTGAAGCTTGAACTTAAAAATTTGGAAGCATATATTATTAAATAGTTATAATGACTGATTTAATAATTATTCTACATGTGTATTATTTTAATTTCCTAATAGTTATTTTTAATTTTGAATTTCTTTAATTTGAATTCTTCTTTTCCACCTACAACTCCCTGTCAGATTTCAATAACGCGTTTCATGTAAATGATGTAGAACCGGTATTTAATAGGAAGTTCAGTCACTTCAATAGAAGAGCTCAGAAGTTCTCAATAGAGCCGTGTCTTGGGCTATGTTGTTGCTTTAAGCCTTTCTTACTACGTTCGGCCGTAGTCTTACGCGCCTGTCAGCATTCGCCGGTGAAGTTTAATTACGGGCCATCTCGGTTAGTTACTTTTGTACAGCTTCAGCCAAAGTTTAGCTAGTTAGCATTGGTTTAGTCTTTAATTTCTATCTTCAGTTAAAGCCCAACTGGAGGCTTTCTTGTAAGCCCGAAAGGAACCATCTGTAGTATTTCTTTGAGTAAATAAAAAGGTATTTAATCCTTCTTTGCACTTATATTTTATAAATGCAAGACGACCAGCGAACTGTGGCTAGGTACTTCACTAAAGTTCTAGTAGCCAAGGATGTGTACATTAAGTAAAACTTTATACGCGTTTGGAAGTTTCAACTTCAACGACAATACCACTTTGAACTAGAAAGATGAAAAGAAATGAAATGTTTCAGATGTGTACCAAAAAAAGGGGTCATCTTATCAGGACTCGTATTTCTTTTTATCTGTTTGGCGAACATGACGTGTCTTGACTGGACAGTGAATTGACTGTAAACTATGTCCTATGTAGTAGCAAAGACGACAAGATGAGAAGGGTTAAAATAACCCTTTTTTTTTCACGTTTTCATAGTCATTTCCGCACTTTGGGTTACAAAGACCAGCCACTTGGGGTCTGAATGTAAAAATATAAGACAACTAATTAACTAAAATTTAAATAAGAGCTAACTTTTAAATATCTTATACAGATGACTAGTACTAAAACTGGTTTTTTTAATTACTACGCCTGTAGTACGTAAACTGCGGAAAACTACAATACGTCTTTAGCTTTCAAGAGAGTTAAAACCTCTGACCTTAAAGGCGGATAGTAACTGATGGCAAGCTCGCGTGAAGACTCGTGGCAAGACGGCTCACTCTCTCTTTTTCTGCTACGCTCTTGGAAAAAAGCCACAACTTAAATACTTGAGCGTTAGCGAGTACAATTTGCATAAACATATTCACGCGTAAATTCTGGCCGGAAGTGGAAAATAAGAAATGATAGTAAAGTTTTAAAATAAAATAAACGTTAGTCAAACTTAAGATCCTTACAATTTCAGCATTTTGTCTAATATAATGCATTCAGTTGCTCAGTAATTGGACGAAATTGCATTAGTCGAAGCAAAAACTGAATTTCTTATAATCTCCAACATTCCTCTGAAGGTAAAACTGCTTGGCGTAGAAAACCGCAATCATTTGGAAGCAGTCTTAGGAAACAGTCAAATGGCTTTGTTTGTGCAGTTAATGTATCTTAACAAAAGCGCTGCGGAAGAAAGAAATGAGTATTGAAAGATTTTCGACAAGCCGTA